>JAOVYX010020936.1:0-16378 GCA_035668315.1 Drosera spatulata | reverse complement strand
ATGCTAAGTTGGCTTTGTTCTATGATTGGCTTTTCTTTGATGAGGGGGTTGATAATATAATGAATATTGAGCCTGCCATTCTCTTATTGGTGAACTCTATACCTAGATATATGGACATAACCCACAATCTGTTGGAATTTTTACTTTCACTTGTTGAGAACTATGATGTTGAAAGAACGGGTATGATCATCAAGGGTGTATCATCTGCTTTCAGCATACTGATTAAAAGAGGAGTGGTCTGCTCCGTAGATGTTCTAACCTCATGTGCCTCACTCTCTCCAATTCTCAAAGAGAGGCTGCAGAAACTTCTGCTTTCTAATAATGAAGCCAGAGCCTTGAAGGATCTCCAGCCACTCCAACCAGTCGTTGATCCTGTGTCATCTGTGCTCAGTCCCACAAGCGATGAGCTGCAAACATCTGTGGTTCCTAGAAATGCTGCTGAAGCTGCCCGTATTTCTGCACCTACTGTTTCTTGCAGTTCAGTTCTTGTGAACGGTGAGAGTGAATCTCAAAATATAGAAAAGATGATTGACAAATTAGGCGAAAGCATAACCAAGTCCAAAGAAATGAGGCTTTTACTCCTCGAGAAGATACTTATGCTTTATGTAAGTCATGAAGGTGGGTTAGAGGCAATTGATTGTAGTCCCGAGGCTTTAGCTCACAATCTAGCGAAACAACTTGAGGTGAATGGATACAGACTCTTTGGTCCTGTTGAATGTCCCTCAAACAGCCTTGATGGAGATGAAGAGTTTAAATCTGCGACTGATGTTGTCATTCGTGTGTTTATCTTTTCGCAAAATCAAAAGATCTTGGACATGCTACTATACTGGTCAAGGAGCTCTCGTCCTGTGGGGGCACATATGTTATCTTATGCATTGAGATTAGCATTCGAAGCACAAATGGCAGGCGATAAGGCAAACCTTCATGCTATGTACGCTGCCATGCCATTTTTGAGGACTCACGTCAATGCATACCTTGCATTTATATCTGGAGATATTATAGTTGAAACTGTTCCTTCCTCTGCAACAGTGGATAAGGAACTGATTAACAATTTGATCGACAGAGCCTTTAGGTCTTATGAATATATGCTTTCATATATGAGAGAGGCATCCTCCGAGGAATCATCGATCCCTCTTGGCATGCATCTATCTACTGACCTGCTATCTTGTTCGGAATGGAAAGACAGGAGATTTAGTGTTCTGTTGCATGCCATATTCTCTCATCTTCCTGATTTTGCTGCCGGTGATGAGCATGTGATGAGGTTACTTGTCAGTCAGTTGGAACAAAGGGATCTTGTAGCTTTGCAGATTGATTTATCCCTGAGAAGGTACTCTATATTTGGGGAGTGTGCTGAAACTGTTCTCCAACTGGTTAGAAATTCTAGTCATTGGGACCCTATCGAACAACATAAGTTATGGAACTTGATTATTTCAGAGCTCCCGCTCAGTAATTTTGCTGTCGAGAAACTAGTTTTAGATGTGTTCTGCTCTGCTGATTTAGATCCTACTCACCATTCTTTATCAGTTGGAGGCATCCTGATGCTATGTAGTTCTTGTGCTCCAACACCAGGGCTTGTTGGTGCTGTGATGTTGCTGCCCAACGATAAGTTCCCAGATTTTGCTGCTGCTGTATTTGCGAATTGGGTTGCTTCTAATCCCAATAAATTATTTAGTAGCATAGCTGAGTTTCTGGATAAGATTCTGATGAAAGATGGGACTATCCAAATTGATTGGATTAAGATGATTAACCAATCTGCTGTTCTCTACTTGTTGGATTGCCTTGGAGCAATGGATGGAGGATGCATTAGCATGCTCAACAAATTGTCTGCGAATTTATCCGCTATAAAATCACAGCTTGGTAATTCTGCTGTTGCAATGAATGTTGGATAGCTTTCTCCTATGAAGATGTGAGTTTCTGTCCACTTATTTACTATTCTTGGTGTGCTGATGTGTACCAACGTTGATCTGATCTGTTTTAACTGACTTAACTTTGTATTTTGTACGGTTTTAATATCAAGTTGTTGTTGCCTGTGTGTGTTCTCTCGTTGTGGGTTACCCATGGCAAACTTGAAGATTGTTGAAACTGAAGATTGATTACCAGATGGTAAGTTACTGATAAGTCTGCCCTGGCTGCTTTGTATAATTTGAGACCTTGTAAAGATAACTGACACTGGCCTAGGAGAAGTTTCAAGTATCATAACTTGAGCATTGATAGCTGATACATTTGCAAGTTCTGAGTGTTCCATGCTATTTAAAGTGTAGTTTGAAGTTTATTTTCCCCTTACATTGATCAATCCAACTTAGAAACAGAGAAAAAGGATATTGCCAAATGGCTACTCTTGTTGCCCCTGAGAATGCATCTGCCATCGATGATGCTGCTGCAATCAAAAAGGCTTGTCTAGGTTGCATCTTATGCTCTTTGCTTTGTGCTTCTTATCCTTGATTTTACCTTTTTCCTGTACGCATGATATACTGATTATAGTGGTTAACATGGTGTTGATTTCTTTGTTAGGATGGGGGACGGATGAGAAGCCACTTATCTCTGTGTTGGCACACCGCAATGCCAGCCAACTAAAGCAGATCTGGGAGGCATACAAGGATATGTATAATGAGGATCTTATCAAGCAGCTGAAATCTGAACTCTCAGTGAACTTCGAGGTAATGCGTATGTGAGGCATCTTTTTCAGGTTGAAATGTAGCATGTGGCCTCAGGGAGGTTAGAAGTTTCTTAATATATTGCGCTTTCTGATAACAGAGAGCTATATGTCATTGGGTTTTGGATCCACGAGATCGCGAGGCTGTTTTTGTGAATGAGGCTTTGAAGAAGGAAACAGAAGATTATAAGGTGATTTTGGAGATCTCATGCGCAAAATCACCGGAAGAGCTCCTTGCTGTTAAACGTGCTTATTACCAAAGGTACAAGCGTTCCATGGAGGAGGATGTTGCCTCTCATACGATGGGCAAGACAAGAAATGTTAGTCATACTTATGCTGGTGCTTGAAATTTCTCAATATATAGATTTGAGGTTGATGTCAAGTTCTTGAAACTGAAATTTAAAATCATTCAGGGCTAACATTATACTATCAGGCCGTAGAATCTGGGACATTATACTCTTTATCTATCTGGTTTCTTGTTCTGCAGTTTTTGCTTGCAATGGTTGGCACCTACAAGTACCATGGCAATGAAATTGATGACATTACAGCGCATTCAGAAGCAATAGTTCTCCATGACGAAATTCTCGGTAAAGAGTCTGGACATGAGGAGATGATTCGTATAATCACTACAAGAAGCAAACAGCAACTCCTGGCCACTTTCAGCCATTTCAAGGACATCCATGGCACATCGATCACCAAGGTACATCGACCGTAATCCTCTTATCAATACTTTGAGTAAACACTAAAATTGACAAAACCGGGACGAGTATGATTAGATTGTTTCTTCAGTTTTGAGGTCTAAAGTTGAACAGCAATTTCGATGGTAGGAATCTATCTGGTGTTTGCTTTGCAAGACATGTTTAACATTGATCACGACTTTTTGACTCGCATGTAAACCAAAGTGCATATCAAGTCTTGGATCATGTCTTTATCAGGGGTTGCAGGATGATTCTGCAAACGATGAATTCTTTGCTATGATGAGAGCAGCCATCCGCTGCATCAAGAACCCGCAGAAGTACTTTGCCAAGGCATTGCGCAGGGCAATGAAAGGCCTTGGAACGGATGAAGATACACTTACCAGGGTGATTGTCACAAGAGCCGAAGTGGACTTGAAGAAGATCAAGGAACTATACATGGAGAGGAACAACGTTTCTCTTGAAGAAGATGTGGCTGGAGACACATCCGGAGACTACAAGGCTTTCCTTCTGGCCTTACTTGGAAACTAAGAGCCAGGAGCAGCCTTGAGTTGCTGTTATATCTTTAATAACCCGGCTTTAGACTTTTTTCATTAGTGTGATTCTGAAGGTCGAGTTTTAGCGACTAGTTATCCCTCCTTGATATAGATTTTTTGCACTCTAGTTTGTCAATAAGAAATTGTCTTCAGTTGTACTCCCCGATGAACTGATACAGTTCATTGTTCTGTAGCAGGATGCATTTTTTTATGTTTTGGCCCAAATGAGTTTTATTTATCTTGTCTTATCTCATCCACGTTCAAAGGAGGCCTAAATCTATACTGTTATACCGTCCGCTGTAAGTGATCTTCGGATAAGTTGGTGATAAAGTTATTTTTCTTTTCTGCATAAACAAAGAGATGCCGATGGGGTAAGTTGCAATTATGCAGGGCAGTTCAATGACAGCAGATGTTGGTGATCAGAGCACATGTTGATGGAGCCCTGCATGGTCGACATTACAAGGATTGTCATTTCATCAACTCGGATCATTTACATACAAAAGCTCGAATGAGCTTCCCATGTAGTGCAACCTACTAACACGACTAACAGTATTGGGGTATTTGTGCCTGCCCAGCTGATGACTGATGACTTGTGGCGTATTATTCACCACTTGCACCGACCCTGATGCGAATATAACGATCTAGCCATTCTATGTTGTCCCATTGTTTAAACGTATCGCATTTTAACGACAGGATAAGCCTGTTTTAGATGCTGAACAATCATGTTTATTTCAGCTCTCCTGAGCAGGAACCGGCTCAGTGAATTTTGCACGTTCGCTAATTTGAACTTATCTGTTCACATGCATATTGGCACACACATCCTATAGTCTAGTTTAGTCCAATAACTTTGGATTCTCTTCGCGAGCTAAATTCAAGCATGACGAGCTCAATCAGAACGTAATTAGTTCATTCACATTAGACCTCGACCCAAGTCATGTAAATGTATGAATTAACGCCTTTGACTGCGAATTATAGATAAGCTCGGTAAACCAGAAGCTCGATCAATACTCAGCCCAGTCCTCTACTTGGTGGTCCATTTCAGCTCAACCAAGTTCCCTACCCACCCTTGTGCAGATGGACAAACAAACAGCATGAGCTCCAGTTATCTTGACTTCAATTTAATTCTCTGGTGCAGATTATTGGTGGCAACTTTGATCTTTCCTTTAATTTGTGAGCAATATAAAAATGTCATTTAATTTATGAAAGGCCCAAAGCCGACAAATCAATGCCGCGTTCTGACGTGTAACTTTGGCACCTTGCCTCAAAATAGTTAAGTATTTTGTGTCCTACATCGTGGGGAGTACTTCACCTGTTTCTTCATCTATTTGTTTGGGTGTAACTTGTTTGGCAATATTCACTTGTTGCACATATATCACCAATCATGAATTGAGACAATAAAAAACGAAAACACATTAAATTAATATGAAAAAACTTAAATATTGAAAGAAAAATCCCATAAATCATATCATCACAAACTGTGATAACAATACATCATGAAAACATCGGATTATAGCATATTAGATCTCAATTCAAACCCTAAAGATTATATAGGACGAATAATAACATGGGGATATCAAATAAACCCATAAACCCGTCAAGGACGCTGCTTCTTGGACCCCCATCTGTTTTGGGTCCGCGTAACACACATATTTCGGGATCTCAAATAGTCGATAACCTTAATATCAATCTGTAAAGTGCATTACATATTCCGAACTAGAATAGTGCAACTTACCAACTCGGGCAGGATTGGGATTCGTTGTTGTTGAAACACTATAGCATCTTGCCGTGGAAGATTTTGTGCCATCGGATCAAATTAGGCTTGGCATGCCGATGTATCCAACAACTAAACTCTTTTTAGACCTTTTTCTTTACCGTCTTCGATGAGATCAATGGGTTAAAAATACTCAACGGCATGGATGTTGTATAAATTCGGCAACAGAAGATTTTATTCCTCGTTCTACCGGACGTCTAGTAACTACTATTCCCTCCGTCCCAAAAAAAAAATTGTATTCCTTGTCCAAGTAAAAAAAATAAATTGATAACATTATAAATGATTCGCGAGACGAACAAACGATATTTTTTATAAATTTATTGATAAATATCAAACATAATATTTGTTGTGAATTACGATCCTGAATCAAAATGATTTTCGTATCCAAATATCATTTATTAATAAAAAATAATATATCAAAATACGAAATAAATAATATAATTATTATATAATATTTTAATCATTATGAGTTTACAGCTTTCTTTTCTTTAAGGACATTTTTTTCCCGGTCTACCCTTTGGTAATTCTGAATTGCCAACATCTTGAGCAGATTGCGATGAAAAGTATGAAACCATTCATTGTCGATGTGACTAGGAAATGCCAGTCCATGTCAACTGTTGTCCTATGATGTGGCGTCTGATAATTGGCCAATGAACATGACGTTTTTGGACATTTTAGACCACAAAATCAAAAAATAGGAGCCCACCAGTTTAACTGTTTTTGAGTGTGAGAATTCCATTTCGTCTTGTTCGTGGGAATCCTTTCCGTTTCAACGATATAATTGATTATATATTTTGAAAACTTTTGATATATTATCAACTATAGATATAGGTTTCATTGTTCATCAAATATGTTAAAGAATCAGAACTTACAAATATCTTAACATCAATATAACAATAATAATCCAATTTTCGTTGGAAAACATGATACCACAAAAGCACACCAAGGATTCCATTTCTCCATATAAACACTCCACAAAATGGTCATTTAGTCTATGGTGGTGGGTGGTTTTCAAGAACAGAATATGGTGGAGGATGACCTAAAAAATCCACAAGTAGGGTAAAAAAAATGTGTTGCACACTTTTGGTATTATGTTCAACAAACCTTGTCTCTTTTTGGCCTGGATTTTGGGGCATGAGAAGATACTTCCAAACTGATAGGTGTTTGATTTTGAAAAGCAACCAAAACCAAACCAAAACAAAACAAAAAGTTGTCTTGGAAGCAAATTTCTGATGAAGCCTTTTTTGTTTTGGAGTTCGAACAGTGGCACCCACTATTAGGAAACAAGAAAGAGACACATAGAGAGGGGTGGCTCTGTCATTTTGTGTTGTTTTTGGTTTTGTCTTTGTTAAGGTGTGTTTGGAGCTTTGTGGTGAATTGGGAATATAATTGGAAGAGTACTTTTTTGTTTTTTGTCTTGATTCCACAATCCATATATGGCTAAGACACAAAAGCCAGGAAAAATGAGGACTTTTGGATAATAGACATGAATCATCTTCTTATTTAAATGTTAATTCAAGGATGGTGATTTTTGTCATGGGCCTTGTATTTTTTTTCCTTCTTGTAATGTTATTATTACTAGGTTGCGTGTGCGATGAAGACCCTTTATACACGTATTATTGGTGACAATGAAGATTATCAATATTAAGAGATGATCATGACCTTATCACATAAGATGAATCAAAACACATACACAACATTGAAAGTGGAGAAATACATGAGTTGATTGTATTTGGCTCTTCACAATCAAACTCGACATGTCATCATGATCTGATTGCTTAGTCATCGTTGAAATATTTAATAGTTATATGAGGCCACGAATCCCCGTCTCACAAGATCCTTTTGATACAACGACATAATCCACATATATCAAGGTCGCCAAAAACAACCATAATAGATAGACACCCAAGTCATTATCTTCCTCCCACTTTAATTATAATGAAAATAAGATTTTATGTGTGTTGAATTTATATAAAATTTAATTAAAAAAGAATATTTTTATAAAGATAATGAGCTACAAGTGAGATTTAACAAAAAGAAAAAAAATAATGATGTAATTTGATTATCTTACTATAAATTTATTATCAAATAAAAAATATATAATTTATATTGAACTAATGAAAAAATTATTATAATTAAATTAAGACCAACGATTACATCTTAAATCAACATACCAGCACTTATACCAGTCAAAGCCTCACACATATTTTAATAACTTTACGTTACACTAAATGAGAAAACACTACTCCACTCCACCTCTCTTTCATGGTTTTGGGGCAGTTGAGGTTTGTCCCCTTCTTGTATTCATCTGCTGCGTATTCAACAAGTGACCCAAAAAATGCTGATACGCACAGGACATGGGAAAGGGAAGAGAAAGCAAAAAAACAACAGACAAAACCAGAAACGAAACACGCACAGCACAGCCTCATCCTCTTCTTCTTATTCCCCTTCACAAATTGCATATTCGGAAACAGACAACTCTCAAACCCCAGAAATCACATATACACACAAAACCCTTGTTCTCTCGCATTGTCCACTTCTATTTGTACTACCCATTCATGTCTTATATGTCATGTAACTGAAGGGGAAAGATAGCAAGAACAAAAGGGTATCCGCCAAAACAAAACCCACCAAATATTATGCAGAGGAGTGAAAGGGGCATATAAGGGGGGAAAGGTTGGAACTTTGGTGGAGACAAATGAAATTGGGGTGTGTTTTCATGTGATTGGTCATGGGTTTTTGATGACTTGCAATACCCAGAGAGCGTTTTGGATTTCTTGTCTTGCTCTTCCTCGTTTTTGGTTTTGCTTGAAGAACCAAAGCAAGGAAAACACTGCCATTTTTGCCATCCTTTTCATGCTACTCAGTATTTGTTTCGGTTTCTCGTTTTGGGTTGTGTTGTTTCTTGTGTTTTGATGATTGTTTTACTGGTTTAATCATTCTGTGATCATTTTGAGTTGTTGTAGTTTCCACTTTGGTGATCTAAGGGTCGCATTCAGTCTATCAATCCGTTTTGGTTTCAGTTTTTCTTGAAACCCTAATAAAAAAAACATTCATTTTATGATTTGATTCTGTGCAATTTATTACTTCTAGTGTTTTTTGAAGGCTTGATTTTTCTTGTCTTGTATTGTATTTTGCGTCTCGGTTTTGGTTATTGTTAATCTTGGTGAGATTGTGAAAGCAACTATGTTGCAAGAAGATGGGAACTCATCAGTGACTTCATCGCCTCTCCAAGTTTTCTCCATGATGCCTTTGTCACCCGGCTTAGGATCATCATACCCTTGGCTCAAAGAGCTCAAGTCAGAGGAGAGAGGCCTCTACTTGATCCATCTGTTACTATCTTGCGCAAATCATGTTGCAAATGGCTGTTTTGAGAATGCTAATGTTGTTCTTGATCAAATCTCACAACTCGCCACTCCTAATGGCGATACAATGCAGCGAATCGCTGCTTATTTCACTGAAGCACTCGCGGAGAGGATACTTAGGTCGTGGCCGGGGTTGTATAAGGCCCTTCAGTTCACTAGGACTCCGGTTGTATCCGAGGAGATGCTTGCTAGGAAGTTGTTCGTTGAGATGTTTCCTTTTGTGAAGTTGGGGTTGTTGGTCACGAACCAAGCGATCATGGAAGCGATGGAGGGCGAGAAGGTTATTCATATAATCGACCTCAATGTCACGGAACCTGCTCAGTGGATCGCGCTCATACAAGCGTTGAGTGCAAGGCCTGAAGGTCCTCCTCATTTGAGGATCACCGGGGTTCATCAACAGAAGGAGGTATTGGATCAAGTGGCGCATAGATTAACTGAAGAGGCTGAGAAGTTGGATATCCCATTTCAATTCAACCCTGTTGTAACCAATCTAGATAGTCTAGATGTTGAGAAACTGAGGGTGAAAACCGGCGAAGCTGTAGCAATCAGCTCTGTGCTGCAACTGCATACCCTTTTGGCATCCGAAGATGAAGCCCTTGGCAAGAAATCAGCAGTGACATCTAGACATACAAATGGAGTACATTTGCCGGAGAAAGATAGGGTTAATGGTGCTCACAGCCCTAGCAATGACTCTGGTTCATCATCGCCCCTTTCGTCCAACGGTTCATCCAAAATGGATACCTTTCTTAATGCCCTGTGGGGGTTATCGCCAAAACTCATGGTGGTAACCGAGCAAGACTCGAACCATAATGGTCCTGCTCTTATGGAGAGGCTGTTGGAAGCATTATACTTCTATGCCGCGCTGTTTGACTGTTCAGAATCAACTTTACCTAGGACATCCATAGAGCGAATGAAGGTGGAGAGGACTCTCTACGGCGAGGAGATCAAGAACATCATAGCCTGTGAGGGGGTTGAAAGAAAGGAGAGGCATCAGAAGCTCGACAAGTGGATCCAAAGGCTCGACATGGCTGGGTTCACTGGTGTTCCTTTAAGCTATATCAGTATGCTTCAGGCAAGGAGGTTGCTGCAGGGCTATCGTTGTAACGGGTATCAGATAAGGGCTGATAACGGGTGCATTGTCATCTGCTGGCAAGATCGGCCTTTGTTCTCAATATCCTCCTGGAGGTGTAGGAGGTAAAATTTAAGGCCTAAAATTGCTGTTAGTGTGTACTGTTAGTGTCTTGTATCTCTTTCATCATTGCATGAAGGGCTCTCTTGTTGTACTCGTACACCAACCAGCCATGTGAAATATGAGAAGAACTCTTGTTTCCTTTAGCTACATATATATGTCCTCACTGGTTCTTGATCTCATTATTAATCATCATGCATTCATGCTAGAAATGTCTGCTGAATCTTCCTCCTTGGTATAATGGTATTTGGGTGAGAACTGAACCTGTATATGCTTCTATGGTATCTCGGTTACTCCCAAAACCATATGTACGTAAAATTCTTGTGTGTAGGTTGTGATCATAACTGATTTTCCTAGGTTCTCCAACTACAGGATGACTAAGAATGTCGGTTTCTTCCAGTTAGAGCCCTTGGGTTCATAACTACTTCCGATTTGCTGCAACTATGCCAAAAATGCAAAGTCGTAGTCTTAGTTTGCATCTAGAATTGCTTGTCCTCTCCAAAGAGAGTTGCTTTACCGGGTCGTTCCCTTTAGTTTGTTCTGTTTGTCAAGGGACCAGTTTGAAACCCAGTTAGGGTCTCTGGACTTTGAGAATGGGACATTTCACGCCCAGAAACAAACCTGTCCTGAGTCACTGATTGTTCAAAAGAGATTGTTATTAGATAACGTTATCTGATTGCGGTATTCTGGTTGGGGCTCTCTTCAACCATTCATTAAAGTCTTCTGGTTAAGATAGGCTAGAACTGTTCTTTATGGTATGACTCCTAGTAAGAAAGTGAGTGATATTTGGGAGCAGTAACATGTCGAGCCACTGGTTCCAGTGTTTGTCATTAAGCTGTGTGCTCGTATATGATGGTCAAGCATGAATTGTATCGATATATCTGTTTTGCAGGACTGCAAGACATTGTTATATTCATTTGAAGAGTTATCTTCTCCTGAGAATTCGAGGCGAATGAAGACTGAGATAGAATTAGCTAAGACGATGAATAAGACTGAGATAGAATTAGGTCCCTGAGGAGGACAAGGTTTTGCTCAGTCGGAAACAAGGTCTTATAATTTTGAGATTTAGATTAGCTTTTGAATCGGACGAAGGATAATCTTGATGCTTGCTGATGGAACAACGAGTTATTCATTTTTGTCTTCTGCAACAAGTGACAGAATATTGGAGAAAATGTTGCCGGCGCATAGGTTATCCAATTTGCATTGTTTGCTGGTGAGAGTGAATAGGCCATTGCAGGCTTGCAGCGGCCACAATGTCATACTACAGATACATTTCTTCGTCTTATTCATTAGACCCTTAATGTACGTGTAACGGGAAAGGGAATTGAACTCAGATGAAGGGTACACTAGACCCTTCACCTTGTAATTTATAAACCAAACAAATCCTGGCTACGAGTCACATTTTCACTTGCTATGGTACCCTCCCCAGAGGGCAAGTGCGAAAGTGGGAGAGAAACAACCTTCTCCTAGTTGCTCATCCTGCCACTACGATTTAAGCTCTCTTGCATCCTTGCAAATTTCTACAAACAGTGAGCGAAGTCGGGCTATTCCAACATAACACGTCGATATTCCAATGTCCAGAGTTGTCCAGAGTTCCTAATGCGCACAAAAGTTACCATATTCGCTCTGTTTTGATCTTTATGACGACACATTAATCGATCTGTGTTGCAGAAATCTAAAGCAAACGTGTAAGGATCTCCAGAAAGATTCCAAGAAACATTCAAGTTCAAGTTCTTTTGAACTTGCTGAACTGTGGAAATACATATAGGTAGGCATAGCCAGATTGATGAAGTACACAAATCATAAATGAACCGAATTTGTTAGCTGCTTCTTTCTAACCAGAGTCAGAAAGAAACCATGAAAGTGAACTTATAATGCTTGTAGTTGATTGAGATATATATCTGAGAATCATAATAATAAGCTGATTCAGTTTTGATGCATCTCTATGGGCACTTGGGGGTTCCTCTCTTGGTCTTCCAGTTGTTATAGCAAGGGCACATCTGCTTGTTCCCATATGTCCCTGCAGGCACACACAGGCACTTTGCGCAACACTTCTGACAGAAGAACATGCACGGCTTCTTGAAGGCCGTCGCCGAGCATCTCGTGTTGCACCTCGATCCGCACTCTGCAAATGCCACGTAACCCGACATTCAGCCAAGTAGAATCTCACTTTCAAATTTTGATTGGATAATGTCATTCTCAGATTTGAGTCAGTCAACATGATTACATACCTTGTGGGTGGAGGCTGCCCTGTGTGGTACCATACTGCATTTTTCAACACATCCAAGTGAAAGCCAAGTTAGCTGAATTGCAATCTCAACCACATGCTAACACGATTGGTAAAATAATACATATGCCACTCACCAATTGCTGCTTCAAATCCTGTGCAGATGCAAGCACTTCGCTAGAAGCCTGCAAATGACTCAATCTATCAGTCCTTCCATCAAAATCATACAAAAATCGCGATCGATCCTAAAACGACAATTGGGTTCTTGCTGTTACAAGTCTTCCAGTACGTTTTTCTTTTTACCTGGTGCTCAGCAACCAAGACGAGAATCAATGCAGCACACAGCAATATCGCCCACGGTTTCGTCGCCATTGCCATTTTTTCCGAGCTCTGAGATTAAACCCTAGGCAAGGCGACTCGAGGACAGAGGATTCAGAGGACTTGGAGCTTGGTTGAGAGATATATGTGAATGTGTGTTCATGAGCATAATGTGACCAAGGTATTTATAGAGTTTCTATGAGGATGCTTTTAATCGAGCCCAACCGAATATGCAAAAGGTTGTTAGAGGTAGTGTGGTTTTTGGACAGTGACATTTCACTCCTCCATGCTGGGTCATAAAAAGTCATCATTTCACATTGGGAATATAATTCAGCGTGGCCTTACAATGGGTGGACACAATGATGTGTCTTTATATACTTAGGAAGTGCAATGTATTCAAATAGTGATATAGAGATTTTGATTATTTTTTTTTTTGGTGGCGAGGATGTCCTGGTCAGGTCGTGCATCGGGTAAAGCTTTGAACGAAGTCAACGGACGTGACCAACATGGATTTTGAGGTTAGTGGGATTCGAACCCAAGACCTTCAAAAAAAAAATTAAGTCGAACACCACTAGACCAACCCAGGTTGGTTTTGAGATTTTGATTAGTTGGTGTCATGATCATATGATATTCCGACTACAAAGGTTAATCTTCACGATGTTGGGCGCCTCTTGTTGGATCGTTTAAACAAAGATGGTGTCCTCTTCTTGATAAATCTGGGAGACTCCTGGTCAAAGTTCTTGGGAACAACATTAAGCGAGCTTAGTTGGATACCGAATCGACATTTAGGTAAAAAACTTAAAAACATCATGGTTTGGTATAGTTTAGATCTGGAAAACGTTAACTAACCTCCTAGGAAAAAATGACCAGACAGTATACCGGTAGTTTGGACCAACCTACAAGCTAAATATGGTGCACACGGTCCCATGATCGGGAATTGCTATAGTGACAGTAAAACCTCTACGTTGCAGAACTTCACTCAGGACACCTTGTGGTTTAGTTTATTCAGACTACCCTACAAAACTTACGCCTCCATATGATTGAAATCATCTTCCAAGCACCGTGAAGTCGAAAGCAACTGAACAGATGCTGCTCGGGCTAATCAGATGGATGTAACGATCTTCTAAATTGAACTGTTTTCGAAAGTAAACGCTCATGCTTGAGAGTTTATGCAATGCATGGACGAATGATAAGGTTACGGATTCTCCGGTAAGTTGTTAGGAAATATGGTAACGGATGGAGAGTTTTTCTCGTGTAAACGAGTTGCCATTGTCATCCATGTGCGTTTAGGCAGCGAAATGAGGATGAGGTGAGGTGAGGAGAGGGGGGCCATATAGGCATATGAGGAGAGGACCACAAAAGCATGTGCTATCACATGGTGCGGACATCTCGTCCTATGCCCAATGACACTTTATTATGTGAACTGTTTAAACGCACAGAACGCAAGTGAGAAGGTAACATGTGTGGGGCCTACGTTTCTGTGACCTTCAATTATTTCGAGGCCTCCTAAGTTTTTTTAGGACAATATCACAGGATTTGTTAAGTTGTAAGGTGCGGACTTATACCTGTTTTGTACTAGAAGGCAATCGCAGTGTTACAAGATGTGTGTTACAGCTGCGACGAATACGAAGTGCATGTGCTAAGAGATCCCACTAATAAAGTGATAACTGTTCTCTTCCCTTACATAAATAGTATTTACTCCGTCTCAAAATGTCATGGGATTTGTTAAAAAGTGTTAAGGTGCGGACTTATACCTGTTTTGTATTAAAAGGCGATCACGATGCTAGAACTTAGTAGTGATGTGTTACAGCTTGCGACCAATATGAAGTGCATGTGCTAAGGGATCATACTAATAAATTGATCGTTGCTATTTCTCAAGATTACATCGGCATATTAGTGTAGCCAAGTCTATAATTGGATATAAGATTTTTTATAATCAACTTCGTTCATTAATTGAGCAAGGTTCATGTGTACAAGAACTTACGATCTCATAGCTTTATTTAGATAGTACTAGAATTTTTTCCCAACCACGGAAAGAGTTTAAGAATGATCACTATGAGCATTGGATCTGATCAGATCATTTTCATATGAGCACTGCTAATCGCCCGCCAGTACACCCCCGGGCTCCATTTTTTTTCTTTTTCAAGATGTCCTTAAAACATATTAAAAATAAAAATAATTTTTAATATATAAATCAAATATAAATAATAAATATATATTTGAATTCTATCCATTAAAATCTATAAAACAATATCAATATTGAATATAAAAAAAACTTCAAAATAAAATTTAATTTTTAAAGTAATATATACAAATATCTTTTCAACTCCAATCATAACCACATGCTCCATATCTCATCTTTTCAACCTCAATTATAGTCATATCTTTATACATATATATTATCTTGTTGTCTTTTATTTTGGGATGAGATAAAGAGTATGTGATTATGATTGGAAAAGATATTTACACATATTAATTTAAAAATAAATTTTAATTTTAATAATTTTTTTATATTAAATATTGATCTTGTTTTAAGGATCTTAATTGATAGAATTCAAATATATACTTATTATTTATAATTGATTTATATATTAACTTTTTTTTTAATTTTAATTTGAATGAGAGCATATGCGTTCAGGGTAGAAAAAAAGAAAATGGGGCGGGGGGTGTACTCGCGGTGGAGGCGATTAGCATTTTCCTTTTCATATCCAGCGAATGGAAAACCATTTGAACCAACCCAGCTCATGATTCATGTGCAGCACCGTGCAGCAGCCCACACCCTCGCTTTTTGTCTGGTCATGGGTCGGGCTGCGATGTTTTCATGGACCCCATTCGATTTCTGGACTGGCGGTAACTGGGCTTCTGTTAGTTTCCTTTCGGGGGCAAACTGAGTCCCATCAATGATGCTGTTACAACATATTATACGTGTGTTTGAGGGGCCCAAGTACGAGTTAGGAGTTTATTATACTTTATCCGTTTCAAAATAGATTTAACAAATCTTTTTTATATTATTTAAAATATATTTTGAAGAATTTTTTTATTCGTTTTAATAACGTAAGAAAATTACGTCTTCGATCCAAGATTGAAACATAACTTATGTTATCATTAATTAATTTTACGATAATACTTCACCCCTGATCAAACTATTACAATTATTTTGGGACGAAGAAATTACTAAATATTTTGTAAAATTCTTTCAAAATAACATTTTTTTTCGAAAAAAACATTTAGTAAATTTAAATGTATAGGTGTTTTAAAATAAGTCGATAACACTATTAAATGAATCAATAACATTTTGTGAAGGAAATGAAACTACACTAAATGAAATGACCAGGTTCATTCATAGTTAGGATAGATCCAATTTAGATGTGTTAGATACGATGTGGACACCTTGATCTAAAACAAAATAAAATAACAGAAATTGTTGCCATTGGATGGAATGACGTGACTGTTTAAATTGAAACGTTGTTTAAACACATACTCTGTAAATTTTTATTTTTCATTGATTAGACGTGGAGTATTAACTAGATTTATAATGATTTGAATCCCATAATCATTTTTGTTTTTACTTTTTTAATCTGGAGATCCGTCAAGCCAATATTGTCTGTTGTAAATATACGTAGA
>JAOVYX010020935.1:0-45508 GCA_035668315.1 Drosera spatulata | reverse complement strand
CTGATTACATACTAAGCACATCATTTTCTAAGTTAATTACTTCCTAAGTACATGATTTTTCTAAATTATTTCATTTTCCAAGTTAATTACTTCTTAAGCACGGCATTTTGTAATTTAATTACTTCCTAAGTACATCGTTTTCTAAGTTAATTATTTTTCTAATCTGATTACATACTAAGCACATCATTTCTAAGTTAATTACTTCCTAAGTACATGATTTTTCTAAATTATTTCATTTCCTAAGTTAATTACTTCTTAAGCACAGCATTTTGTAATTTAATTACTTCCTAAGTATATCGTTTTCTAACTTAATTGTTTTTAATCTGATTACATACTAAGCACTACATTTTCTAAGTTAATTACTTTCTAAGTACATGATTTCTAAGTTAATTTTTTTCTAATCTGATTACAGTCCTAAGCACAGCATTTTATAATTTAATTATTTCCTAAGAACATCGTTTTCTAAGTTAATTATTTTTCTAATCTGATTACATACTAAGCACATCATTTCCTAAGTTAATTACTTCCTGAGTACATGATTTTTCTAAATTATTTCATTTCTTAAGTTAATTACTTCCTAAGCACACCATTTTGTAATTTAATTACTTCCTAAGTACATCGTTTTCTACGTTAATTATTTTTCTAATCTGATTACATAGTAGGCACGTCATTTTCTAAGGTAATTACTTCCTAAGTACATCATTTCTTAAGTTAATTACTTTCTAAGTATTTCGTTTCCTAAGTTAATTCATTTTATAAGTTAATTAAGTCATAAACACATCATTTTCCAGTCTAACTGCATCTTAAATTATTTCATAATCTAACTATTTTCTAATCTAACTACTTGCTATATTATTTTCTAATCTAACGATTTCATAATCTAACTATTTTGTAATCTAACTACTTTATATATTATTTTCTAATCTAACAATTTCCTAATCTAACTATTTTGTAATCTAACTACTTTATATATTATTTCCTAATCTAACTACTTCCTATATTATTTCCTAATCTAACAATTTCCTAATCAAACTATTTTCTAATCTAACTACTTTCTATACTATTTCCTAATCTAACAATTTCCTAAATTATTTCCTACTTTCTACATTAACTAAGCAAATTACAAGCATAAAATAACTTCTTAAATTATTTTTTAATTTAACTATTTTTTAATATAACTATTTCCTATATTATTTTCTAATCTAACTATTTTCTAAATTATTTCTTAATTCCTACGTTAACTAAGTAAATTAAAAGCATAAAATAAAATTTTTTAGGATTACTTTCACTGAAGTTAATCCAAAAACTTTCGCAGCAACTACTAGTGAATATTTAAATTCATTTTAAAAATGCTCGTTCTAGTACTACTAGTGAATATTTAAATTCATTTTAAAATTAATTTTTTGTAGTACTAATATTTTGTTAGCATATTTTCTATACAAGCAATACTTTTTTTAAATGGAATTTTATCTTTGTCAAAAAAAATTATTTGAAAAGTTTGATCCAGTTTAATAAACATTATTGTTATTTCTAGTTATTCAATATGTCCTGAATTGAATTGAATTGAATCAAAGATGTTAGAGGACAACGAACAAGATTTTTTTACTTTTATATTATTTCAATTTAAAATGAAATATTTTTAATTAATTCTATTTGAGGTGAATTATTCCGGAACTATCATCTGCACAAACTTATTTCAAAATTTTTGACCTGATATTTATCGATTTAGTTCATTCATCGAATGTTTTTAATATTGCTAAATTTTAAATATCAAATTTTTATTGATACTATCAAAACTAAATATATCAACGTAACATGATCGAAGAGGGACCGTATACATGCATATACAAATTGGGATTTTTGAATCCATGCTCGTCTTTGTGTGCAATCGGCTGGCCCAGCCCGCAAAATTCTATTCAAATCATTTTCAACTTGAATTTCAAATATTGTAATGCAAATTCTAATTTCATTTAAAAAAAATTGTTTGAATGTATAGTCATTAAGCGGCTGCTGCTCTTCACCAAACCGTTTTTGAGAATGAGCGAAGGATTAGTGGGTATAAAATTAACACAAAGGATTAGTGGGTATAAAATTAACACAAAAACAAATCAATTATTGTAATTTGATTTACAAGTACACTTATTCCTTATCACTTTTATTATCATTTTATTTCATAAACCATCATTTTCTGATTTAAAATTTGAAGCTTTGCCCATGTGACAAAACTATGGACGCCATTGATTTTTTTAGGGGACAACTAGTGCTATCACAAAATTTGATTCTATTAACACATAATTTTTTTGTGACATAAATATCTCATGCCCTTGTCTTGGCGGAATAAAATTCTGCCTTGGAATTATCAATCTTTTATTAATTAACCAAGCGTTCCATACTCATTTGAATTAATCGAGTTAATTCAAAAGGAAATTTTTATCTCAATAATGGGTTCTTTTATGAACAGAAATAATTTTGATGTTTTCTATCTACATCTCCATCAGCATTAATTTAAAAATAATATTTGTAAATATATTTTTCCTAAATCAACTCATCATTAACATTACGAAAATCAATCAAACACTGAAAACTGTCTATATATCACAAATAGACACCGCCCCAACGATGAGATTACTTGGTTGTTATTAGCATTGCATTGACATGCGCGCTGTGATTACAACAAATGGTTTCCGATACCACAAAACGATCTCCATCTGTTCATGCAGAATACTGGGCTGCCCCATGATTTTATCAGCTCACACGGCCCAAAATGAAGATCAGCCAATTGGGCTTAACTTCAAATCAATAACAGCATGCATTTATCATCCAGTGATTGTGATTGACTCTACGAATTATAGTCTATAGTCTAGGTATGTAATGTCGGTGAATTTTGGTTATTGCAGATAAGTTGTTCGAAGATATGTCTGAAAGAGATTGTGAGGGTTTCGCATCGGGGATTTGAGTCTTGAGATTAACATTGTTGCTTGATCCATAAGCATTTCTATTGTTGATTGATAGTACATGAATGGGATAGTAGACACGATGGAATTTGATTATCGGTAGGAAGGTCAGCATGCTTTCGTAAATAGTAGATATGATTTTAGGTAACGTTCAACACTAGCAACAGTGCTCCGTTTTTATGTTATGTTCAAGCATCATGCTGCTTATTGATACTGGATTGCTACTTAGCTTCCCTAGCCAATGTTCCAAGCTTCTCATCCGCATCTTCGTTTTTCTGTGATTTTCCAACGAAATTCATCACTCAATCCAAATAATCAACAAAACTCAACTCAGAAACTCAAGTCAACATAACAACACCATACAGTTACAACAAAAGAAGAACCCGGGACGATATGGGACGACGTTTTGTGGTTGCCGGAGCATAGGCAGATAGCGGGATGTCTCATGTACCTATAACCGCCACCGCGGGCACACCAAAATGATCCGCCTTTCTGATGAATCCTCCTCCGCCTCGCCGACTCCACTCCAGGAAGCATTCCAGCCATTCAGACAGATGTTCAGCAATCAACCTTGGATGTTGCGAGATTAACGTTGCTCTTAAACTAATAAGTTCAAAGAGGTTAGCAACTCTACCCATCACTAAAACAGATGTAGAAGACTCACAATATTGTTAATGTTTCTTATTGATATCACGACAGCCACTAATTTAATAATTAGAGTAACTTCGATGTAGTGTTGCTTTCCACTGGTTATAATTTAACTAGGATAAAATTTTACCAACAGTGTAAGTTCGATATGGGGATAAAAAAAAATGAATCATTGGTCTACGTCTTCATTCTTCCTTAGAAGATGACAAGAGAAGCGGCCAATAACTGACTCTTCATTCTCAACACCCGTGCACAAGTTACGTTTTGTTAGTACTTCTAAAAAATTGTAAAGTATTCAAATAATTCGTATAATAACACTATAGTCTATAATCCTATAATAGGTTGATTTTACAAGTGTAAATAACTCAATTGTCTCCCAGTCTTCTTTTGAAATATTTTTTCCCTATAGTGACGGCTTGATATTAGACGATGTGTCATAACTTTTTCCTGAAAATTTTGTTTGTTTTTAATTTATTTTTTTGGGGTGGAATGTCAATATTTCATTTAACCACAAGAAGAAGATACAAATAATTATATCTTGAGGATCGGCTAGTAGTATCATGTTTGTCGATGAAGGTTAATCATATTTTCTCTTACATTCTTTTATTGGATATTTCTTTTGATTGATGAATTTTGGATTTGAATCAATGCATCATGCACGCACAAGAGATCATTAAATAATGAGATAGAATATTCAAAAAAAATTAAAAAAAAAATACACAAACGGTTATATTTAGTATTTCTTCATGTTTGTATTGCGTCACTTTACTCACATAGGACAGATGCTTGAAGATATGAAAATGGATCCCCTGTTATTCTGTATTGAGACAGCACCAAAATGGAAGATAGAAAAAAAAAAAAAATTGCATCCTTTTTCATTTTATTTTTCCTGCATTTGAACGAATAGGATGAAGAACAGAACCTCTACTGCACAAATTGAACAGCAGAGAACCTGCGTCCGGGAGAGATATCCAATTTGAACAATTTCTCTGAGTCACAGATGACGTGGACTACCCATCCTCATCTCGGAGAGGATCACCTTCTGTTACTTGCATGGTGTTCTTCCTGCGAGCACTTATCCAAATTAAAATCAAAAATAATTTTTAACATATAAATCAAATATAAATAATAAATATATATTTGAATTTTATTAATTAAAATTTATAAAATAAGATTAATAATGAATATAAAAAAATCTTTAAAATAAAAAATTATTTTAAATTAATATGTACAAATATCTTTTCAACTTTAATCATATGCACATGCTCCTTATCTCATCCCAAAATAAAAAACAATAAGATAACATATATGTATAAAGATATGACTATGATCGAGGTTGAAAAGATGAGATAAAGAATATGTGGTTATAATTAAAGTTGAAAAGATATTTACATATATTAATTTAAAAATAAATTTTTATTTTAAAATTTTTTTATATTCAATATTGATCTTATTTTATAAATTTTAATTAATAAATATATATTTATTATTTATATTTGATTTTTATATTAAAAATTATTTTTGATTTTAATTTAAATAAAAATATACCTATTATGATATTTCGAGAAAGAAAGAAAATGGGCCCGGGGTTGTACCCGCGGGGGCGATTAGCATTTTCCTCTTCGTGCTGTAGAGAAATGGAGCCCTTGGATTAAATCATTTCACGACTCCAATCTTCTTTTGCGTGCGATCCAATGACTCAAAACTGTAACAGCACCAACAATATTGGGAAAAAAACTGCATACGGATCGGGTCCACTTTACAGACTCAAATTCTAATTTTCGTATTTATTCTCTCTGAAAATTATAAGTTTACACACATTATCATTAAAATTATTTGAGTTATGAAGATTTTATTGGAAAATCTAATATTTTGGGATAAAAAGAGTATCATTTTTTATGAATTTTTTATGTAATATTGATGATAATTTAAATTATATAATTTGAATATTGGTTTAAAAAAAATTGTTGTATCGTTTAATAAAACTTTTTGAAATACGAGTTGAATAGTGGAATTATTTCGCAAGTTTCAACTTTAACGAAACTGAAAAATATTTAATTTCATTAGTTGTATAGTATTTTTAATTATATTTTTTCTATGTTGTTTAATTTCTAATTTCATTCGGTGCAGTTCTAACCGTAATAAACCATCATTGTAATCATTATAATAGGAAATAAAATTAGTGATCGCCAATAAAAACTAATGAATATTCAACCACATTTATCAAATATGGATTATTTTTTTGTATCGGTTTTGTTTCAATATTTTTAATCTCACATTCATTAATTATATTTAATTTCTTTATATGATTTTATTAATGTTTCTAATTTTTAAACAATCAAATTTTGTTTGACAGTGCCAAAACTAAATATCGTTCGTGACATATCTATAACTGCAACATAACCCCGCAAGCATTTATATATACGCATATCATAACTTTGATTACAGCAAGTGGTTTTCGAATCTGTACTCATAAAGGTCCACCGTCAATCCGTGGAAATGTTGGTGCTGGCCCAATTTTTTATCAGCTCAAACGGCCCACAATGAAACTCAGCCTTTTGGGCTGGACCATACACAGCTGATCCAAAAATATATTGAGATCTCCCAACTATTGTTTGTTGATAACCAGACACAAACTTTAAATCAATAACGGCGAGGAACTCTTCGCCGTTTGGCGCCGGGGAACGTGAACATACCCCTGAGTGTGAGTTTAGCCCTTACGGTTGGAACGATCATGGTTCGATTTTGAATAGAAATCGAACCGTAACAGAATCGTTGGTTCAAAAATCGAAACCGTGATGATACCGAAATCGATAAAAGTCAAAATCAAATTGTTAAATATTGATTCGGTTTAGGTTCCATAAAATACAAATCAGAACCGTCGGTTCGATTCGGTTTCAAATCGCGTATTTTTCCTCTAAAACGCTAGAGTATTTTCCTCTAATTTGATTATCTATTTAATTCACACGTAATGATTCATTATTTGTTATGTCTATTTAGTCGAAATATCTTATATTTTCATCCATTCATTTTCTGTTTATATTGGCCACATCCTAAAATGACTATTAAGTGTAACTTGATAATACGATTATATAAGTTTTGATATTTTCCGTCTTATATTATATTTTAAATATATTATTTTTGAAATAAAAGTTATTTGGTGTGCATTTTATGAACAAAATCATATAAAAAACACAAAAAAAGAACAATAAAATCATGACCAACTTAAACCGAAACCAAATCGGAATCGAAACCGTGACCCAAACCGAACTAAAAGATTCTTGTTTCGGTTTTTCCTTCTATTTAACTGGAATCGTCGGTTAGGTCTATTTACTGTCATGTGATTGACTCTACAATATGACATCTCTAGTTAAATATACTTTCTCCGTTGCATAATAAGTATAATATATATGTATTTTGTATTATCCAATATGAGTATACGACTTGTTTTCATATTAAATCACGTCTGATCATTTCGCGATATGCATTAGGTTGAAGTAATAAATTTAGACAACTATTAATGTTTTACGATAAATTTATAAAAATTATGTTTAATCATCGTTACGCGCGTCTCTAATTCTACATCGATACTCGTATAAAAACCAAAATATTATTATAATTTTGGAACGGAGAGAGTATTTTTATTGCTGAGAATTTCATAAGCGTAGTATGGTGTTCGACGATAATATCTGCGAGGGAGTGTCTGACATTGGTGTTTAAATGTTGCTTGATTCATATGCAGGTCCATTGGGGATTGATAGTACTAAGTGAAAAGGATAGTACACGTGATCTACGACGGAGGTTAGTGTGGCCTTGCAAATATTCCGTAGAAATGATTTCAGGTAATGTTCGACGTTTGCAATGTTACTCTGCTTTATGTTTTGGTTAGGTAGCATCCTGTTCATGGTTCTATGTAGATCGGGATTCAATTGAATATATCAAAATTTGACTAGGTGATAACCTCTTTCTTCGTTGCATTGTTCTTTCCGTTGATGTATAATATGTTTTAGAATGAGCAAATGATTAGTTGCTCAAAAATTAACCAAAATAAATATAAAAATCACTCGCTGCAATTTGATTTATAAATACTCCTTTCAAATATAATTAGATCCTCTTTAATTCAATAAATTAGAGTTCAAATAAAAAAGCAAAAACTCTAAATTAGAGCTTATTGGAAACTCTTTCCCGTCCAAATATCACGATAATTAATAAAATTGTAAATTAACTGCATGAAGTTTTATGGATTAAATCGACATGAATTTGATAGCAAATGTATGTAGCTAGTATTTTAATTAATCGAATTTACTCTAAAAAAACGTTTATCTCAAACCATTAGATCCTATCAACAGAATTTTTTTCCCCCAATATTTCTAAACCAATCGTTTATATTTCTAACAGCATGTAATCAACATTAGTTTTAAAAATGTGTTGATAACCGTATTTTTGGATTACATTTATGTATCACAGACAACAACGTTCATCCAAGAGACACTTTCCGCGAATCTTATTCTTGGTGGGATTACTTGTCCTATTATTGCAGCGCATCGACATGCATATTGTGATAACAACAAATTGTTTCCGATACTACGAAATGTTCACCCAAAACGATTTCCTTCCCTTAGTACAAAATACTGGGCTGGCCCATGGCCCATGATTTTATCAGCTCACCCGGCCCAAAATGAAATTCAGCCAATTGGGCCTGAGGCATCTGATCCAAAACACTGCGGTACGAGTTTAGCATTTATCGTCCTATGATTGACTCCACAGTTTAAGGTCTATAGTCTAATTATGATATCATGGTGAATCTGGTAAGTACTCGTAAGGTGTTCCACGATATGTGTGTGAGATTGGGAGGGTTTGGTGGTGGGCATTCGAGATTATCATTGTCGTTTGATTCATCAGCATGTCCATTGGGGATTAATTCTACATGAATGGGGTTGTAGATACGATTGAATATGATCGTGGCGAGGAAGGTCGGCGTGGTTTTGTAAAGGGGGGTGTTTGGCAAAAAATAAAGCAAGGAGGAAAGATTTTAATTTGAAAAGATAGCTTATAATGATGTTTGGTGATGTCGTCTTGAACACATTCTTCTCTCACTAAAAATGTTTTTTGATAAATTATAATGAATTGTTTTTTAATTAATTAATTTTTTTTTGTTTTTTTTAAAGTCGTTTTAAACTGTTGCTTATATTTTTAACAAACAGGCCCTAAATAGAATTTTAGTAACGTTCTACACTAGCAACTTTGCTCTGGTTTTATATATGTTATGTTTATGTATCATGTTTCTCATCGATGTTTGACGATTGCTTCTTGCGTTTTGGGTTGTTATAAGTATGATGTGCTCAAGACTGAAGCTGAGTTGTCTATGTAATGGAAAGTCCTGACAGTCCCGATTAATTAGTAGTTCCTTACTGTAATTAGTTTAGCTTATTACTGTAATTAGTTTCCTGATTGATAGCACATCTTCATTATTCTTAGGAATCAATTACTAGCCAAATTAGCCTAACACGACCAATCAAAGGTCGTCCTTGATTTTGGGCACTGCCATTTCTGTCAATCTCCAATATATATGCTCGTACAGCTTTGTGAAAATATTGAATCGAATCCTAGCTTTTTAATCTAATTATGACTAGGGAAAAACTAGTTTCCTGGTTGCTGTGTTCTTGAGTGTAGGTAAAAAACAAGAAGAGATAGAAAAGAGTGTAAGAGAGAAGAGTGTAAGATTGATGTTTTGCGACCATCCTGTATTTTCTTGGCCAGATGTTTGTTAGTCGTCATAGTAGGGAGAGGAAGACAATTTTTTCTTGATATAATCTGATTTTGGACCATTATCGTCCTTGAGAATAGGATGTCGGATTTTGGACGTCCTTCTGTATCCTATCCGTATAAATATATAATATTATAATCATTTTTTTTTGGTAAATTGAACCTAATGAACTTTTAAAGTTATAAACTTTTAATGATTAATATATGGATTTGAGTTTCAATGACTATGTGCCTATGATCTTTTAATGCTTGATGTATGATTGGATTTTTAATACTTAATATGTGTATTTAGAATAATCATATTTTTTTATTGATAAATTGGGATTAATGGGTTTATAATAGTTATGAACATCTAATGGTTAATATATGGGTTGGGGTTACAGAAACATTAAAATACCATAATATAAAGATTATCTTTAAAGTTTTAATAATATATTGATCATCCATGTTACATATAATTGAAACTAGTGTTTACTAAAGAGCGAGAAATAGGTGTTTATAGAGTCGTGTCACGAGAAATTTATACGCAAGTGTATGTAATCGTTAACCTGTACTCTCATATAGTAGTGAATAAAATATCGTCCCACAGAGACTATAGTTCGCAAATAAAATTGGTATGTTTACTTAGTATGAACGAGACAAAATCAAAGTTGATAGATTTTGAGATAAACAAAATCAGAATGCTGAAATAAATTGCTAACAACTATGATGATGAGATTTGATAATATTAAAGGTTTAGGACGTTCAATTTCACAGTTTGATTCAATTCTTTGCATCTAGTTAGATTTAATTAATTATAAGATTCATAGTCAGGATCCCCAAAATCAACCTAAAATCCCTCGCGTTATCGATAGAAAATTTTCTTACATCATATCCCTATATGCATAAAATTTATAAGAAATCATTATGATTTATGGATTCTCAAACGACTATATAGGTCACACATACAACATCCCTCTCACGCATTCAACCTACGACATTCACTTACACAGTATAAACCTTGATTTTTCTTCCGAAATAATTAGGTTTCACAAATCATTGAAAATATGATTAAGCAATTGAAAACATTAAGAACGGAATTGAATACTCAACTATTAAAATAAATCACAAGATGTAACATCGACAATAAAGATTGAATCTCTTACAAATTCGACTACATCTTAACCTAGAATATGAAATTAGTTCATGATCGAATCAAAAAACACAATAAGAATTAGACGGAACATGAAGATAAAGGATAAAGAAAAATTCCATGACGAAATTCGATTATGGGTCGAATTTTTCCAATGGAGCCTCCTTGGGATCTCTCTCTTCTCCTCTCCCATGCATAAGTTTTCTGATGTGTTTTTTCTTTTTGTCCTGACTGACTATTCCTTTTTTAATCTTTCATCAAATTTTATTCAATAACCTAACAAAAAAAAAAAAAAACATAAATATACCAAAACTTATAAAAAATTAAATGAAAATTAAGATTGAAACATACTCATATGACGGTATAAATACCGCTCAACAAGTTGGAGCGTGGAAATTGAACTGCAGGTAGATTAAGGGAACCATGCATTGTTTATAAAAGAAAATAAAAAAGAGAAAAGACCATGCGTTGGGCAAAATGAAATCATCAAAATGCTTGGAGAGGTAATTAACTCCATGTTATTTTATTTCTGAATATAAAAAATCGTATTCAATTTGATTTTTCCTATAGTATTTAAGTTTATTCTAGTTTATATTATTAATTCTTCATTTCTTCTTTTTTTTCTTTTTTAATTTCTTGGGTTAACCGTTTTCACTACTGAAACCACGATGAACTCTTGTAGATAAAACAAAAAAAAAAAAAAAAACATGAAATCCTTTCAATAATTTGGTGATGTGAAAATGATCATATGTAATGGCCTTAAGTTTTAACCTGATTGAACATAATAAATATATCTAAGAAAACTAGAGATCACCTTATTTTATAATGGTAAGAACTCTAAATTAGTGATTATTTTCTCTAACAAAATAAAGATATAATGATGAGAAAATGATGAATAAAGTTATTAATAACATTTCATGTCATTTCATTAACCATTATTAATATCATTTCGTAAAGGGTTTATGGAGTGTGTGTCATGACATAAGTGTGTTTAGTAACAAATCAACGGTTAAAATTAAAACAACATAAATCAACGGTTGAGATTAGAATGCTGTTTTTTAATCTTAACCCTTCAAAATTCACCGTTAAATCTCAACCACTTATTTGTTTATAGACACAAATATGTTATGATATACATTTCCTTTTCCCTTTCATAAAAACGATTAAAAAGAAGAGAAAAAAAAAAATCTATGTCTCCCATTTCAATATTTTTTTTTGTGGATAAAACACATCTCAATATTTTTGGTATAGCATGGACACAAAAACTATCTCAAGATTACTAATAATTACAAATTTTTAAACCAAAAAGTTCGTGCTTGAGGTCAAGAGTGTCTAATTCATTACGATACTCCTGTATATTAAATATTTCAACAACACCAATTCATTTCAGTATAATTGATTTGATATTATTAATTAGTTAATTTTTTTTTATTGAAAGCTCTTAATGTTATCAATTTATAAAATCAAATTCTCATTTACACTACCAAAACCATATACCCAACATGATATTTTGGAATCACCTAGTTTAATGGTCATAAATAGAAAAGTTTGTTACTAAAAACATATAAATTATGTATTGATAGGAGATATTTAACGATAAAGATTATTTTAAACTTGATTTTATTTTTAAAAATTTGGAATTATTTAATCTTTATCATTTATTAATTTTTAATAATATATAATGGTAGCACACGCAATGTTAGCACGCGCAATGTGCGAGAAAATGAGAGAAAGAAAAGAGAGAGAAAGTGAGGGAATAACTAGGAGGAGGCCAAGTACAGATCAGTTTCCAATAGGACACACACTCTTCATGGAATCTCTGCCAACTAAAATGAATAACCTATGGTCGCGAGTTTTAACGAGAAAGTGAGGGAATAACTAGGAGGAGGCCAAGTAGAGGTAAGATCACGGACGTCTTCATTCCTAGAAAAATGTTAAGGAACCCAGAAAGGAGATTTGGCTTTGTGAGGTTTGCCAACAGAGATGAAGCTGAGGATGCTAGGAGGAAGTTGGATGGCAGGGTTGTGGGTAGTATGTGTATGTCCTTTTCACTAGAAGTAGAGACAATAAGGTGCGAGCGATGAATCCGAAACAATCCGCGATTCCCCAAGGTAGAGCTCAGTTGTTCAAGAAAGTAGATGGACGATCTTACTTTGAAGTTGTCAGTTCGAAGAATGTTCATGCCATGGATGACGACGACATCAAGCAATGCAAGGAAGATAACGACCTGAACTCAAAGCAAAACTCGTCCTCTTTTGCTCGGGTTGAAGCGCCTGTGACAAAGGAGAATAAGGAATGGCTAGATCGTAGCCTGGTGGGATTGGCGAGGTTCTTCTTAACTGAGAATGACATTGAAAGGGGTTTGAAGGAGTGGAGTACTACTAGAGTCTTGATTTGAAAGATGAGTAGTATGATTTTTTTTTGCTAACATGCGACTCTCAGCAAGTGGCTAAGCACTTACGGAAGTAATAGGAAATCAGTGGTAAGAAGGGTTTTGCAAAACTAGAACCATGGAGTGAAGGGATGATACCTAATAGAAGAACCACTTGGTTAAGATGTATAGGAGTGACTCTACATGCTTGGTCTCCGGCAACTTTTGTTAAGATTGACAATCACTTTGGTAGCACTATTTTAGTTGAGGAAAAAACCATTCTCCAGACGTCTTTTGAAGATGGTAAAGTTCTGATCGAAACCATGAGTGATGAGCCTGTTAGCGATACGATATGGTTATTATTTGATGATGCTCAGTATTTGATTTCCCCCTTGATCTCCCCTATGAGCCATCATCAACAAACGCTTCACTAAAGCCTTTCGACGACATTCCGACGAGCCACCTGCGGTGAAGGTAACAGGGACGGGGTTGACAATGGGCAGTGAGGTGATATGACGATGGGTGTCTTGGGTTTCGAAGTTTGAACGAAAATAAGCTTTAAAGCGCCTTGTTGAAACTTTCCGACGACATTCCGGCCACCTTTTCGGCCACTGGTAGTGACGATGATGGGGACAAAGCAGTGACGGAAGTCAGATAGCGAGGTTGTGACCTTAGGTGTCGAAGGTTCTAGGGTTTCTAAATGTTTCTTTAACCCTAAGTAAAACTAGGGTTAAACACGCTTGAAAGGTAACCTAGCCCCTCTCGATCCGTTTCGTGCTTAACATTTCATCATAATGATGTGTTATGATGAATGTGATAAGAAGGTTACCGTCAGGAGGGCGATGATATGCTTGATTGATACGCTAAGTCGATAACGAAACTAGGATTTCGATAATATATAGATAAGTGCATGCATGGGCACATGCGTACGTTAATTAATGCTAATTATGATCCCAAAATGCCATGGACATACTTCGTTATATATATGTATGCTTGGTGTGGTGATACGATGAATTATAGTCGATCACAGGGTTTATGTACTAAAAGGATACTAAATATACCAATGGGGGGGGGATCAGGTTGTAATAAAAAGCCTTGACATTATGATCGAGATCGGGGATGATTGTTTTACATGTTTGATATGTGATGTGGGGTATTGGGGTTAAAATGGGCTAAAATACGCACCACTATAGCATATATACCCTCTCGAGAAATAAATGAAAGTGACCCCTAAATGATTAAATAAAAAGGACATGGGGATGTAGAGCTTAGTTGCACCATCTATGTGATGTGAACTAATGAAAAGTGAACGAATAAGACATATCATGTCCTTGAAACGCTAAGGTCGATTTTGACGTCCCTTGTTAGATTCGTTGTATCGTTGTTCGTTTTTCCTGAAAATATTAAGAAGGTCGAATATAGCATTCCTTCTTTGATCCATGAGATCATTCGCTGCTTCTTGAATAGCCTTGGTGGCTTTGGTTTGAGTCAATACGCTCCAGTATTTATCATTTGAGTCATCGTCACGGGTGAGAACTAGTTAGGGAGCAGTGGGCATCCCCCATCTTCTTTGCATGCATGCAGCAACTTCGACGCCGTTGCGATGGGGCCACGGGTTACTCTCTGCAGGGAGGTCCGAATTATCTCAATGCTGGCATCCGGTGCCTCATTAAAATCACACAAGAGGTACAAGATGACACACGAAATATGCAGGTGGGAAAATATAATCTATTGGGTAGCCCGACTAACGATTGACATTCTATCTCTGGACTCTGAGTCGGTCGTATCTTTGAGGTTCGTTTTTCAAGTTAAGACATGAACTATAAGTAAAATATAAAGGAAAGACTCGTAGAAGCGATACGAAGATGTACAGAACGTATTAAAATAATACTGTTTGATATGACACTTATATCTTCCTATCATATACGAAAACATTTTTAGGGACTTTCGGCGGTTGCTATAACCGTTAGCGGAAGTCCCCTATAAATGAGATTCTAGGTCGCTGAGCTTCTTTTGTTCACGGTTATGTGTTTCATTTGTAGGTATACCCTCAGTTGTACCTGAAGGGTCATAGTGTGAGTTTGCATTCATGTAAATGGTCTCACATGTTTTTGAATGTCGTATCAGATCACACTATCATTTTGTCCAGTGTAATATTTGAAATGTACTACTATTGAACCCATGTTATGACTTAAACAGGAATTTGATATTGTAAGTGAGTAATGTGAATATTGTTTAAACTTTCTTGACTTCTATATCTCTGAATCCATTTGATTTATTTGGTCTTGTCACAGATTCGGTCCGTGACGACAAAACGCCCACGTGTCATCTAGTGTGGAACCCGGGGCGTTAAAGAATGGTATCAAAGCAGGGTTTTTGGGTTAGATGTTAAGAAAACACGAAAGATAAATAAGCCAAAACGACAGGATTGCATATGCATCGAGTGTGGAGATATTGTTTGAGGGCTAGGTTACGTGATTTGATAATTTCATCCTGTTAAATTGAGAAAGTACTTATATATACCTTGTATTCTTAATAGGATGGATGCTAATGGCCCCGTACCAGTACTGACTATACTATCATGTATTCGTCCTATGCCTGGGGGATGAAGCTGCTGCTGATACTTCACTTCGTGGAGCACCACCTCATTCCGACAGCCATCAGGGATAACCCCCTGTTTCGTCACCCTCATGCATTTTGCTACAGCCACTTCCTGACACTATGTGGTACTCACGATATCATACAGCTTACACCCATTTGTTAGTAAACGGTGAGCCGAACCTTCACTATTACTGGGAGAGACAGTGGCACATGACCTTCCATATGATGGCCGCGGTGATACGGAGGGACTTGGATAGCTATCCATCCCCTGCCGGTTTAGATACAAAGGGCGAAGGAGAGCAGGACCGAGTGCATGCGCTTGGCAAGAGACGGAGTGATTCTGAGGAGTTGTACATGATTCGACCTATCGCTAGATATGCAGTCAAGAAAAGGAGACTGATAGGTCCAGGGATGATACTAGTAGATGACTTTGTGGAGGTACCGATTGCTCTGACAATGATTCAGACAGATCCTTTGGCAGCTGGGCCCTCGACAGACCTCTTGGCAGTACCGACTATAGTGGCGGACCCTGTAATAGCACCTACAATATTGCCATAGCCACAGCCCGAGCTTGTGCCAGTAGCAGAAGCAGGGATAGGGGCGGATGATCAGCCCGGGCAGGAGGTCGAGCTAGAGGCTCAACCTGTACAGGGGATCGTGCCGGAGCTGCCGTATATGTCGATAGTTGAGCTCGAGCTGGGGGCGGTAGTGGACGTAGAGGCAGTGGCAGAAGTAGAGTCAGAGGTAGAGGTCGAGTCCGAACAGGAGGCCAGGGAGGATCCCGAGGAGGAACTCGAGGCGGAGAAACCCGAGGAGGAGGACCCCGAGGAGACACTAGAGGAGAAAGAACCCGAGGAGAAACCCGAGGAGGAGATTCCCGCGGACAATTCTGAGGAGGAAGTCCCCTAGTAGGAGATTCTCATGTTTGAGATCGTTGGGAAAGAGGAGGATGAGGACCAATTGGGTTGGATTTAGGATGATAACGAGGATTGACATGATGCTGAGCCTTCGATTAGTCAGGAGGTTACTCCTGATGTCCTGGCTGAGCTTTTCATACCTGCAGATTCACCTATAACGTCAGACTCAGATTCAGACACAGACTCAGCCTCAATCATAGCTCAGGGCTTAGGTACAGATAGAGATACAGACTCCGACCCCGACTCGAGTTACGTTCCCGAGTCTGACATAGATTCTGACTAGGATCAGATCCTAGGTTATTTCTAAAGATTGTAGAGCATCTACGTCCGTATGTGTATATAAGCCTCTCATAGGACACTATTGTAGCTTCTTGAGTTAGAATAGTTATCTAATGAGGTGCTGCTTTTAGTTTTACTAGTTGACTCGCTGAAAGAATTGTCTATTTTCTTTTGGGGTTGGATACAGTCTTTCACATCTTTTGTTGTATAGCCTTAAAAAGACATCTTTTGTGGTAAATGAATGAAGTGATATCCTTGAATTCTTGTTCTCTTTCAGTTTCCTTGATTACGACATACATATGTTCTATCGTATTAATAATTATGAATACCAACGATTGTTATACAGACATGTCGCAAGAAGCAGTGAACATGTCACAGGTGGGGCTAGCGAACGTGTCGTCGGAGGCTGGGAATATGCCATTCCCTAACCTGAACATACCCCTAGAAGGTACAACTAATAGTAACGCTGTACAAAATCCACCATCTCCGAACGTCCTTGAGCAATTGGTGGAGGAACTGATCAGAGAAAGAAGAAGGAATGACCCCTTCCAAGCACATGACGGTGACCACTATTCCCGTCGTATCCTTGCCTACAACCCTCCCCGATTTTTTGGCACGGGCGAATCTGTCCTACTGGAAGATTGGATCCGTGAAATGGAAAAGCTGTTCGATCTGACTCAATATCCTGATCAGTGAAAGATACACTGCGCTGTCTACTACATGAAGGGAGAAACCGATGTATGGTGGTGCACAGTGCAAGAGCATGCCAAGGCGGCAGGGTTTGATCGGTTACGAATTACTAAGTTGGTCAGGAATTGGTTTTACCCAAATTCCTTGAGGGACCAGAAAGAGGAGGAGTTTAAGAAGTTTCTGTAGCAGGACATGACCGTCTATGAGTATGCCGTAGAGTTCACGAGCCTGTTGCGATTTCAACCACCACACTGTCATTTGGGCAGGGAAAAACAAAAGCAATTTATTAAAGGGCTCAATTGGAGAAACAAAGACAAGGTAACAGGCCAGAAACACGCTTGCTGTCAAGATCTGTATGACTATGCTGCCAGCAGTGAACGATACTTTTATACCAAGGATGAGCATTTTGGTCGTTCGGAAAGAAAGAGAGATGATCAACGACCAGGTGGCGGCACATCTCATGGGGACACCGGTGGTTTGAACTCTAGATGGTTTCTTACAACAACTCGCCGTCAAGAAATCAAGTTGGGGGTGGAAGGTTTGGTAATCAACGCAGATAGTCACAAGGCTCATGGACAGGTTCAGGTGGATTTCAACAGTCCAGATCTGACACTCAAGCTTGGTCTGCGACAAATGTTAAGTGCTATTAGTGCAGAAGGGTAGAACATATGGCGAAAGATTGTCGGATCGGTCCATGCCACAATTGCGGAGGACGCGGTCATATCAGTAGGGACTACACGAATGGGAACAATAGTCAACGGAACAACAACCAGATAAACAGAGAACCAAGGAACAATAACCAGAGGAACAACAATCAAAGGAACAATAACCAGGGGAACAACACTGAAAGGTCATTTGTTGTTGCACGTCCTCAGGTGCCAATGAACAGGGCAGGAATGTCCCAGCACCAACCACCAAATAACCGGGATTATATGATGAATCCCCAAGAGGCATAATAAAGTGGAGCTGCCATAACCGGTAATCTCAAACTTCTTTCGAGCAATATCCATACTCTGTTTGATTTTGGTGCAATGCAATCTTTCATTTCTAAGTCATTCCTGAAAAAAAAAAAAAAAAACAATCTAGTGCCAACAAAAATACAACAAGATATTCATATTGAGTTACCAACGGGGGATGTTATGGTGTGCGATCACGTTATCGCCTATGCTCCTGTCATCATAGGACGGGAGGAATGTCCAGTCAATCTTATTGTATTTGATCTCCATGACTTTGAAATCATTTTGGGGATGAGTTGGTTGGAAAGACATAAGGTGGTGATCGATTGTGACAAAAAGATAATAATACCAAGAAGTCCTAAGCTAAGGGAGGAAAGATCAGGTGTCACGGAGAGGGTTCAAAAGTAGAGTTACAGTTGGTGTCAGCCCTTGCAACACGAAAACTATTAAGAAAGGGTTGCCAAGGTTATCTCTGTAACTTGGAAGACCTGACTAATAAGAAAGTAAATCTCTCTGATATCCCAATAGCGCGATATTTCTCTTACGTATTCCCAGATGCCGTATGTCACCGGTAAAGGAGATTGATTTCTCTCTCGATCTAGTGTCGGATGCAGTGTCAATATCTAAGGCTCCGTATAAAATGGCGTCTGCGGAGTTGAGGGAATTAAAGAGCCAACTGAAAGAGTCTATTCAGAATGGGTACATCCACCCTAGTGTGTCCCCATGTGGCGCACCAGTCTTATTTGTGAAGAAAAAAGACGAGAGTATGAGACTCTGCATTGACTACCGCGAGGTGAATAAGCTTACCATCAAGAATCGGTATCTTCTGCCATGGATTGACGATCTCTTCGATAAACTACAGGGGGCAACGGTGTACTCGAAGATAGACGTTCGCTCCGGATATCACCAACTACGTATCCGACCCGACGATGTGTCAAAGACTGCGTTTCGTATCCACTACGGGCATTACGAATTTCTAATGATATTGTTTGGGCTTACCAATGCCCCAGCAGTCTTTATGGACATGATGAACCGAGTCTTCATGCCATATATTGACCAGTTTGTTGTGGTATTCATTGATAACATCTTGGTATACTCCAAGACACAACAAGATCGCGAGGAACACCTTCAAACTATTCTTGAGACCCTGCGATCTTACCAGTTGTATGTCAAACTCAAGAAGTGCGAGTTTTGGATGCAAGAAGTAACATTTCTAAGGCATGTACTTTCTAGGGAAGGAATAAGAGTAGACCCAAGAAAGATCGAATCAGTAATTGATTAAGCCAGTGCGACAAATGCCCCTAACCAACTTGACTCGGAAATCCCTTGCTGAATATTATCTCAATGCTGTCATCCGGTGCCTCATTGAAAGCGCACAAGAGGTGCAAGACGACGCAGAAAATATACAGGTGCGAAAATATAATTTATTGGATAGCTCGGCTGACGATTGACATTCTATCTCTGTATTCTGAGTCGGTCGTATCCTTGAGGTTTGTCTTTCAAGTTAAGACATGAACTATAAGCAAAATATAAAGGAAAGACTCGTACAAGCGATACGAAAATGTACAAAACGTATTAAAATAATATTGTTTGATATGTCACTTATATCTTTCTATCATATATCAAAATGTTTTTAGGGACTTTTGGCGGTTGTCATAACCGTTAGCAGAAGCCTCCTGTAAATGAGATTCATACACCTTAAGTTGCTGAGCTTCTTTTGCTCACGGTTATGTGTTTCATTTACAGATATGCCCTCAGCTACACCTGAAGGGTCATAGTGTGAGCTTGCATTCATGTAAATGATTTCATATGTTTTTTGAATGTCATATCATATCAGACTATCATTTTGTCTAGTGTAATATTAGAACTGTATTACTACTGAACCCATGCTGTAACTTAAACAGTCATTTGAAACTGTAAGTGACTAATGTGAATATTGTTTATAATTTTTTGATTTCTATATCTCTAAATCCATTTGATTTATTTGATCTTGTCACGAATTCGGTTCGTGATGATAGAACGCCCACATGTCATCCAACGTGTAACCCGGAACGTTACAATTGGATTGGTTCATAGCCACTTCGGTGGAAGTTTCCTAGGTTGTTCGGTATTAGTATGCAGAAAAATAATCCGATCAATGAGATGGGTGGGACGATACTTCTTGGCGTTGCCATTTTGATTGGAGCCGACAACTCTTTGTTTGGGAGATAGAATGTTTGGATGACTTGACTAATTTGTTGGCTGGAATATGCTTGAAACCCGATGATGCTGACAAGTTTGTATGGAAATTTGACCCTCATGGCACGTATTCTACTCGATCTTTTTGCAGGGAGTTTCAATTCCTTGAAGTAGGGCGAGCAGTTAATACGGTCAAGGGAGTCTGGTGCGGTTTAGTCCCTCCTAAAATTGAGATCCATGTGTGGCTTGTCCTTCTTAATAGGATTTGCACCAGAGACTTGTTAACAAGCAGATGTATTATTCAAGAGGAGGAGAACGTGGGCCCTTTCTGTAAATTACAAAAGAGGAAGCGAAGCACTTGCTATTGTTATGTCGACAGGTTTGGGAGATTTGGTATGAGTGTCTGAATTGGTGGGGTGTGCAGTTTGTTTTCCCGGAGAGTTTGAGGGACTTATTCGATGAATGGTGGAATGTTCCGATGGGGAAACTTAAGAGAAAGGTTTAGATCTCTTTGTTCTTTGCCATTATTTGGTCATTTTGGATTTTCCGCAACAAGGTTGTGTTTGATAACATAGAACCAAGGTGGCATGAAATCAGAGACTTGATTCTGATGAGATTATGGTTTTGGATTAAATCGTGGTGGCCGGATTTATCTATCAGCAATACGGTCTTTATTCATAATAAGAGACTTATTCATGAGGTGTGCAGTTCGCGGAGACATAAAGCTGATCGTCTAATCTGAAGTGAATCCGGATAAGGGACATCCATGCTGTTTTACGTGCTGCTATCTCTGTGTTTGATGGAGTTATGTTTGTTTGTTTTGTCTTCCTTTAAGTGATGAAAGCATTGATCCTATTCTGCGGTTAGGATCCTGTTTTGATCCTGGGTATCACACTTATTGTAATTCCAATTATCAAATTAAAAAAAAAAAAAAAACACACACATATAATGCTAGCATTATACTTCCTACTCCCTAATGATTAACCTGACACACAATTGAAATCAGAAACGACGAGGAACTCTTCCCTGAGTATGGGTTTAGCATTTATCGTCTTGTGATTGACTCTACAACATGACGTCTCTGGTTAAATATTGATATCGTGGCGACTTTGGTAAGTGTACGTAAGGTGTTCTACTGGACGATGGGATTTCATCATCGTGAGGAAGGTCGCCGTATGATAAGTTGCTGAAAAAATAAACATATAATCAATGAATGTAAAATTTATATAAGTATTATCTTTCATTATAACCTTTATTTTGATTATTTTATTTCAAAACCATTATATTTTAATTTGAAAATTTACGGATGGAAAAATGGAAAAGTGGCCAACCTTCGAATATTCAAGTTTAGTACTAGTACCTTTAAATTAAAAAAAATTATGTTAATTCAGAGTCTATGCATCAAAAAAATTATCTCAACAATTGGATATTATAATGTGTTCAGGAATCAATTTAAAAAATATATTTGTAAAATATTTTTTCTTAATCAACACATCATTTAACACTATGAATGTCAATTAAATACTAAAGATCAGGTCTATATATCACAAATAGTAACGTTGACTATGATTTTACTGCTTGGGCTGTAGTTGGCACCGACCTACTGTCTGTGATTACAACAAATGGTTTCCGATACCATGAAATGTCCCACACAAAACGATCTCCATATCTTCATACAAAATACTGGGCTGGCCCATGATTTTATCAGCTCAAACGGCCCAAAACGAAACTCAGCCGATTGGGCTGGACGCATCTGATCCAAGCTTCTGCCATGGTACTCTTAACTAGGAGCAAACTTCAAATCAAAAACAGCAAGGTCGCCGGCGCCGGATGAATAGCGTCTATGGTTGGCCGTGATTTCACCTAGGCTATATGGGTTTAGCATTCATCGGACAGTGATCGAATCTACAGTTTAAAGCCTATAGTCTATTATGATATCGCGGTGAATTTGGTCAGTGCACGTAAGGTGTTCGATGATATGCCTGTGAGACTGTGAGGGTTTGATTTTGGAGCCCGGTGATTGGTATTTCTGCTTGATTCATAAGCAGGTCTATTGGTGATTGATACCACATGAATGGGATAGTCGACACTATGGAATTCAATTATTGCGAGGAAGGTCAGTGTGGCCGTGCTTACAAAAGATACGATTTTAGGTAATGTTATACACTTGTGACGTTGCTCCGCTTTATTTTATGGTTGTGTAGCATGCTTCTAATTGATGTTTGTTGATTGCCTCTCGCCTTTGGGGTTACTGTAACTGTGCCTATGATATCTAGACTGAAGTTGAGATATCAAAATATGACCACTGAATACCTTGTTTCTTGGATGCTTTTGTTCTTGAGTTGGGTGTTAAAAGAGTTTGAGGAATCTTGTCGAGAGAGAGCGAAAGTTCCTCGTATGAATAACCCGGTTCCTTGTCAAGTAGAACTGACGGTGAAAGAAGAAAAGATTGATTGTTATTAGACTATTAGTGGTATGAGACCATCCTAAGTTTTCTTGGACAGATGTTATTTAGTTGTCAGAATAGGGGGAGAGGAAGAAGATTTTTCCTTGATATAATCCAATTTTCGACTCTATCTTCCTTGTGGATTGTATCCGACTCTTCCAACACCTTAGGTCTAGGATGACGGGTTCCGGTCCCCTCTGTTTCGTCAATGAAATATGGATGCCCTTCTGGTTCCTAAGTTACTAAAGAGCATGAATATGATAGAGAGGCGTCGCTGCATAGAGTAGCGGCGTGGAAATGGACCTGTAGGTAGATTAAGGGAACCATTGGGCAAAATTATGTATTAACAGGTCCCCCATATAAGGATTGCGATCTATGATATCGTAACAATGTTGAGTTCGGCTCCCAAATTTCAGGATTAATTGCTTGGCGTGATGCTTCTTAGTCAATCTCCTAACGAATAGGTAGTGTTCTGAACTCTATAACAATCTAGCTGTTGATCTATTAGATACAGCTGTTTCCTGTAGGGGTTGTCCAGTCTAGTGCGTTTTTCCATGAACCTTATCGCAATAGAGCGATCATATCGTCTGTTAGACTGTTCAAGAGTCCAGAACATTCTATGGAGAAATTGATTTGAGACAGTGACGATTACTCGAATCATGAGCTTAACTGAAGGATAGTTTTCCTGCTGAAGTACTGCTATTTCATGATCCATCAACAATGGATTGGCGACTGCCGCATGGAAACTTCTAATGTTGTTCTTGAACTGTACATAGCGAGTGGCGACATCATAGCAGTCTGCTCGGACTTCATTATGATTATTGGTCAGACATAGGCATGATACTGTCATTGGTGAACTAAGAAGATCTATATTTGATAGAAAGGCAACATAAAGCTTTTTCTTAGACGACATAAAGCCGGTGACTTAAACTTGCACTCAGAATCTTATTCTATCTTGTGGCAGGAATCTCTCAGATATTTCTCTGTATTTCTTTTAGCCGTCTTTTCCGGTGCAAGGTTGTGGTTCTGATTGTTGTCATGATCTTCCTTGATGCGTAATCTCATGTTCAAGTTAGTTCATGTTTCCAGTTTTCTAAATGTGTTTCCTGATACAAGATTTCAAGATGCATCATGAAATCGCTGTTATACTTGTGAAAATTAGACGGAAAGAAACTCCCGTTTCATCATTCATGAAAAAAACTATGATACAAACTTCTATACTCATCTCCTGCTCTTAAATTTCTACTTGATGCTTTTCCACCTTCCAAGCAGGACCAAAGAGTACCGGTTTCACCCAAGCTGCTGTATCCAAACAACAATGATTAATTCTACATCGCATCCAAGTCGGGTACTGATCAAAATCGGAATACAAAGCAAACACGGATGGGAAAATTTGGTTCCAGACCATAAAATTTCCGCCAAGGACCTACTAGTTCTTCCTGGTTGAAAAGCCGCTTTTGATCCCCTGACGAAAATGATTTGCAGATGACGCAGGAGGTGAGCCATGAGGGATCTTGGGGCTCTGAGGCTCCATTTCCTCCTCTTGGATCGTATCCAACACGACGGTCGCTCTGTGTCTCATGACTCCCACAAGCTTCTGAGGCGCAGCCTCCATGGCAAACCTCGCAGCCCTTGAACTCGCCATTTTTCCCAACAACTATCGGATTGTAGGCAAAAGGAGATTAGTAAAGAGTCTGAATACTGAAGAAAGATGCTTTGCTTGATGGTTTCCAAATAATGAACTGATGTGTATTTATAGTTCCAGAACTTGGCTTAAGCAACCAGCTAAGTCCAGTTGACAGGTCCCCTAAGAATCAAGAATAAGTAGTACGTTCAGTTAATATCAGTGGCCGACTAATGCCTTTTCAAATTAAATGCACATCGACGACAATACGTGATGTTTGGACACGCGTGTCGTCGAGATAGGTGCAGGAAGGGATTTTGTAGGTTGATGATCCATGAGGGCAAGTTTCATGTACTTGTTGATTCGTTTTATGAAAGTTTTGTTTTTGTTGGGGTTGAAAATGTCCAAATGTTTACTTTGTTGAAGATTTGGCTTGATGATGAAGTCTTGGATTGTGATATTCTTAGGATTTAGTTTCATTGGCTGATATTTATGGGAAAACATAGTATAGTTTGTGGCCGTTCCTGAATTATCTGAAGTGATCGATATGACATGGACGGTTGTTGCATAACTCGCATTGTCCTTGAGATACAATTGTGTCAAAATCTGGATAGATAGAGTGATTATATAACGACAATGTCTATGTTTCAAGTGAACGTGCAGCAGGAAACATGAAATAAATGCATGATCAGTTCGATGATTATTGTGTCTATGTTTCCACTGAACCTTATAGCAGATTCAATTTATCAACAATAAGATAAAATCACATACATCTTATTCATATATTAGATCATGTTCAAGATAAGATTGCGTGTGTTGTTGTGATTCCACTTCATTTTACCTCGAAGATCATTGGACTATGGATAGTACGTTCATACCAATCACATGAACAAGGACATATCATAAACCGATACACAAGTTACGGCTGTTACATGAGCTTTTATTGTACCCAGATGACCTAAATTGAATACAATATCCTGAGGATTATATCAGTCCCATATTCTTAGGAAGTTTGAACCTCTTAATGTTACAAATAGGGTTCGAAGTTGATGTGATTAATTATATATAAAATTATATATGATTATATGAAGTTTTAAATAAATAATTGAGATTAATTTTTTTTTTTTGAAGAATGAATGTTAAATCCCAATCATTCATTATGAAACATGGCTCAGAAATGGTGAGATTATTCACGCAAATACTTTTCCCAATTTCTAGAAGAATCCCAAAAATATTCTCATTTCATGGCACCAATTCAGCGTCCGAATCCCACTCGTCTTCTCCATTCACCAACAAGATCGATTCCATTTTCATCTCCAAGAAATCCTCTTCGCTGTAATCACCTCAGCACACACCCACTTCAACAACCTCGTATTTCCTTTAATCGAAAAATGATGTCTCAATCTGAATCCGCCGCCGCCTCACAAGACATCACCAAATCGGTGAGTTTTTCAGTGCTAGTTCTTTTAATGGGGTCCTTTTCAAATTTTGATTTTTTTTGTATACTTTTGTCGCATTTTTTTGGATTTGTTTTGCTGGGTTTTGGTTCTGATGTGAATAACTTGAAGATGAATGTGAACTTGCTGAAATCTATCTGGGCAATTTGTGACTGATTGATCATGATTGTGGTTTGTGCATGTGGATTGGGTGATGATTTGTTCATCTGATATGTGGATATTTTGATGGAGCAGTGAGGGAATATAAAGAAGGCAACTTTTTGGGAGGATGAGTATTATCTCAATGCCATTTGTTTTTTTTTTGGGGTTGGGTCTCTCTATTTGGGTATCAATCATGCTAATAAGCCATGAGATCAAGTTGGATAGTTCAGAATATTGTGTAAGATATTAAATTCTAGCAGTTGTTTGCTTTTTGGGTATTTGATGCTGTATGTTTTATCTTATGCTGTTGGACCCTAGCAACAAGTATTGTGCTCGAGGCTTGAGCAATGTTTGTAGCCGTCACGATCGGTTATTAGTTTGGGATATGTATAGATTGATATTTATTCAAAGAAAGACCTAGTTGTACTCCCATATGGAGCATTGGATCCGTGGTGTTAACGTTGATGATTATTGGAGGAATGATCAGTCTGTTCTGTGCGTACGTGTGTGATAACAAGCTTTGCCTCGCCAACCTATTTATCCTCTATTATTATCTGCAAGATTAATGTTTAATACTTGTTTCTGGATCAAATTCACCCCAATCTCCTGATGGCGGTGTTGTGTAGGTGAGGTGTGTGATCAAGGGGAGGGTTCAAGGTGTTTTCCACAGGGACTGGACCGTGCAGAATGCAACTCAACTGGAGTTGAACGGCTGGGTGCGTAATAGGAGAGATGGATCAGTTGAGGCTTTGTTTTCTGAAAAACCTGAAAATGTGGATGAAATGCAGCGTCGATGCCGCCATGGGGTTCGAAGAATTTCTGTGGACTGAGGGCCAGTGACTGGTTTTGAACGCAAACCCACCATTTAAGATTATAGAATAGCATATCTGTATTGCATATTTGTAATCATGAGTTGAGCAATGAAGTTTGAGTCCAATCGGACATTCTTAAAAAAAAAAAAAGGGATTATAGAATAGCATGTAAATTTTACAGCTTAATAAAAATGCCTATTTTTTCTGAGCTCGTCCATATTCCTACGTACATCTGCCATATTCTGTTATATAGTCAACCAAGTGTGCTTCAGCAATCTGTATTCGGCATTTTGTTTTGGCAACTTCAAAAATAGAAACCATGTAGTGCTGGTCTGGAATTCCAACGCGTTCTAGCTTTCTACTATATCATTGCAGGTACTTTCTATCAGCTCTTTGAGGAATTGTTCGTCGAGTATATCTCCATTTCTTACCGGAACTTGTTCTTAGCTTGAACTTCCTGGCAGATGGCTCTCTAGTTTAGTTTAATTCAAGTGATGCCGATTCATTGTTACTGTGATTATCATCAAAAGCTAGCAACATATAAATTGTTTTCTGCATATCTTTGTTGAACTTTAATCATAGATCCTGGCTGTGACTTTGCCTTGGATATGTCTGGTGTTGGTTTCTATTTCTGTTGTTGTTGCATTGGGCATGAAACAAGTTGATCTCCCTTGACTTTGACGGCTGTATGGAGTAGTAGCAGCTATGGATCCCTCTATGATCTGATGTATAGGTACGTGACATTGTTATATCAACCACTCTGATGAAAAAATGTTGATCAGTTTTAATCATCTCACCTAGTTGAACTTTGACGCGATTGCTATTATGTTTGTCAGTCTAACCCCGTTGCGACACTGCTACTTTCTAGTTTCTTTCTTGTAATATCCCTGAAAATCTGATAAATAAAAAGAAAAACAACAAAAGATATTAGGTTGTTAAATCTTGCGAAATTTACGAATTTAAGGGTTGCGTGGATAGATTAACTTGAGATATTAACCGTCTCCTTAATTATCTCAACAACCAGTTAAACACTCTCCAACTCACGTTCAAACCACATGAAACCTGCAGTTAAAAGCAGAGACAGAAAGGAAAGATAAGCGTTCGTCTCCATCTTCGTTTTATCTCAGTTTTGTCTCGTCTCGTTTTCGTCTTCGACTTCCTCGCCTGCGCCTTCGCCGGAGACAGCCACTGCCCTGCCGGAGCTGCGCTGCCCAGCCGCAGTGGATCCGCCATCGCCGCCGCCGCCAGGGCCGGAGCAGCCGCCCCGACGCCGCCCGGCGCTGCCCTGCCTCGCCTGATGACGCCGCCTTGAGCCCGAGCCCCGCCTGCCCCGAGATCCGCCGCCAGGGCCTCCAGCCGAAGCCGGCCACCGCCTGGCCGCCCTTCCCCGCTCGCCCCGGCGTCCCGAAGCCCAGCCACCACCTGCCTTGCCCCGCCCGACGTCTCCTGCCCCGAGCCCGAGCCGCCCCGACCCTCGCGCCGCCTGCCCTGCCTCGTCTGACGCCGCCTGCCCCGGAGCCCTGCCTGGCCGCCTTCGCCCTGCCCGAGCCCCGCCTGGTCTGCCTTCGCCCAACGCCGCCGGAGCCGTTGCCGGCCACTGCCGGCGTTTCCCCGCCCGGCCATCGCCTCAAAACCCTCTCCCAGCCGCCCCCGAGCTCCCTGCCCATAAACAGCAAAGGGAAATGGGGATTGGCCCTTTCCAACCTGTTTCCTTAATTCGAATATTAACGTGTATAATTAATGTGAGGATATTTATATTATTTATTTTATTGTAGGTGCACCTGATACGCAGTAAGGAAATTGAGCTGGAAATTATTTGAAGACTTTCCTGATTTTATAAAATGACAAGGTAACACACATCGTTACCTTTTGTTTAAGAAATGTGCGTGTATGAATTATTTGTATGACCGCCTAGATTACATGATTAAATTAAAATAAAATCTGGATGTTTGGATGACTGTTGCCTGCCTGTCTGAAATTTGCATGTTTTGATGATTATCATGAATTAATGGTAACGATGCAAAATTAGAATATTTATAGATTGCTATAAATATTTTTATACATGTCGGGTTTCTTTTGGGTGACTCCTGTGCGTGAATTAATTATTTTGTAACATGAATAAATTATAAAATGTTACAAACTTCTTGAATTGGATAACATGTAGGATTTTTAATTATCTAAAAATCCTAAGTACAGTTAAACATGATCTCTAACGCCATGGTAGTCGCCTGCTATGCATGGAATTAATAATTTAATTTCATGTCACTGAGCAACCTGAATCCTGAATAAGTTTCCTAAAAAGGTAGAGATACAGTTACATGACTAGTTAGGAGGGACTAAACATCCCTTTCGCGTGCACGCAGCGGCAACGAGTGTTGGTCGTGTCTGGTTAAAGTTAACCATCCTGGGTCGACTGCAGAGACCATAATGCCTGTTTATTAGTTCCTGGTACGGTCATACTAGGTAACTATATTCCTGAGGTAACTCTTCCCATGTCATCAACCTGTAAAAGACACGAAGATTAACACGACATAACATGTAACACGAGAATCAAGACTTGATCTAAACAACTTAAGCAATGATAATATTACTGCTATCCCGTACGTACGTGATTATAAGTATTTCTATTCTCCTGTTTGGCATATGATTGCTCGGTGTTGTTTGTATTGCATCCTGTTTGTGCATGGGAAACACATAATATAATAAGCATGTCGGACCCCTGAAATGGGCATGTATCCTGTGTTACTGGGCTCCCAAGCTCACGGTTACGTGTTTGTTTCAGGTAATGAACGATCGTGGATGAATAGTCATACAGCGTTGCTGAATAGATTTGGACTATAGAAACGTTTCCGTTACATTTCCGCATATTTGATTTTCATGTAATAAAGGACTATGTAAGTTGGATATTTCTTGATTTCCTATGATCTGATACTTAAACCCCCTGTAATATTGTCGCCTTGCTCTGAATGGGATTTGGAGCGGCGGTAACGCCATGTGTCAAGCAGGTATTGGACATGAAATCTTGAGACGTTACATTTCTGATAGTTCTTGTACCGAGGGCAGCGGCGACAACGACGAAATCGTACAGCTCTTGGGAAAGAGAGGCGTAAGAAGCCTAATCAGCTGCCAAGGCAAGTGGCCACATGGAATGTTCTCCTCCAAGCAGCTCGATCAGCGAGCGGATCTTCGTCTTTTGGTCTTGTCTTCTCTTGTGACCTGACAAGTAGCTTGTGTAGAGCTCATGATTTGGTCAAGTCAAGTTGCACTTAGACCAAAGCCTTGCATCATTAGGGAATAACTGTTTTGGGTAAGTTAATGACAACTTCCTTATCTTCCAAATAAGCGACTCCGGCACATGACAGCTTCTCAGTTTTCAAGAACGAATTACCTTGTGGAACTTTTATTTGATTTGCAAGCTAGCTAGAAGTTTTCTTATTCGACAGTGAGAATTCCTGTTGTTGAACTTGCTCTATGCTGTTTGAATTAGTTGTTGATCCAGGAATGCAATTCCAAAGCTACTTTTCGGCTGATAAATCTGGAAAGCGGATTTGCGAAGGGAGACATCTCCTGGGAGAGCTTGTGGGCAGTCAGTGTAGTGACTATCAGCAGTTTAGACTTGTTTGCTCTTTCTTGCCCGACAGCTGCAGATGTCGGGAAAGCAAATCCATCTCCAGGATATCGATTAGTCATCATTAAGTTGCATGTACTTGGTCGTGCACTTGTAGTACATCGATGTGTTTCGTTCCGGAGCAACTACATCTGTACCTTGGGTGGCGTGAAACGCGACTAAACATATAGAACAGTGGTCCTGTGTTATGCTCTTTTGTGTTTTATCATCATTCATGCACGCTTAATTACTCTTTTGCCACATGCTGTTGCTCTTGTATTGAGTTGATTCTTTCAGCATAAGCAAAGGTATCTTCTGCTATAAATATCCTATGGAATTCATGATTATATCTTCGAACAGGACTCTCATGGCCGAGGCTGCAAAGAACAGAAGGAAAGAGAGACCAAGCATGCTCAAGCGACTGATGGGAGGCTTCTCGGCCTTGAAAAGGACGAAAAGCGGGCATTTCGTGGTCGTTGCATCAGAAGGCGTTGAGCAAGAGAAGTTTGTGATTTGCTTGGAGTTTCTTAATGATCCTCGATTCCTGAAGTTGTTGAAGCAGGCCGAAGAGGAGTTTGGGTTCGAACAAGAGGGCGCTCTGGCTCTTCCGTGTAGACCGGAAGAGCTGCAGAGGATTCTGCAGAGCAGGAAAGCTGTGCATGGAACTTAGGCTTGATCAACTATCTGATGACCACCTCTTTTCTTCTGTGAAGGTCCTTTTTTTCCTTTCCTATTGTTGGGAAGTTTGGCTTTGGCAAATTATCTTACCTTTACAATGTTATGGATTCGAATTCACGACCTTTCCTCTCAAGAAAATAGTTCCGAAGTAAATATGTTTTGTATCTTCCTTTTTTTTATCCATGTAAGTTGGGAGATAGTTTATTCGTTCATAGCAATAATGTCTTACGTCAAATCTGACTGCAAGGTCATGACGTTATGTTCCATGAAAGATGATCAATAGAAGAAAGGAAAATTGTACTACTCCTATCATCTTGCACTTAAATTTCAATGTTTGACATTAGTTGAACGTTGTATTTCTGTTCCTATTTACCCTATTAGTGTCTACTATAAACTTTGAGTTGAACCCACTCCGAGATGATGAATATGAGACGAGCTTCAATGCACGACTAACTAGAGCAATGAATTTGATTTGTATCAAGACGTAAGAGTGTCAACACCAGTATCTATACCATCATCTGAGTCAATCAAGATTACATGATTCAATGTAAAACTTTGTATCAAGACGTAAGAGTGTCAACACCAGTATCTATACCATCATCTGAGTCAATCAAGATTACATGATTCAATGTAAAACTTTGATCTGATTCTATCATCTTTTGTACACTACATACACATGTGCTTTACATTCTATTGAACATAAAATGTCGAGCAAAGGTACCCTATGATCAACGATCATCAAGTTTATGGCTGAAAGTGAACAAGGACTTTACATTATTTGACCTCCAAGCAATTGTTGTAACCAACAGGTTCTCGCAAGCAATATCCTATTGCATTTACAGCAGCTTCTATAGATGCATCCTCACCCTGTCGACAAACATAAAAATTCCATTCAGAATGTGATTTTTCAGTAAATCAACTATGAGGAAGGTTCCATGGCAAAAACGCCAAAAAGAAAGCACTGCCTTCTCTTTCCAGTAAAATACGTTCCCATACTTCCCCTCTACGCGGCTCCAAAAGTTATGTGGTATGTCGAGATCCACTCGTGCTCCCACATTGAAGTGCAGGATATTTCCTATAGAAGCAACCAACTTAAATCAACTAACTATCACTGGATGAGCTATCTGTCCAGTGAGAAAAAGAAACTGGAACAAGCTTTACCGAAAGTTGGGTCAGCGACAAAAACTATAGTCCTATCATCAACATCCCAGTAATCTTTGATCGCCAAGCCTGTCACAAGTCTAATGTTTTGAGGCAAGATGAGGAACAAGGAGTAAACGAGTAGACAAAATGATTTTACGTCTGATGTGGTTAAGTAATTATTCTACCAGGAGTGTCCGGATAATTCTGTGCTAGAACCCTCAACTTATATCCTGTGTCTGCCTCCAAAGCAGCAATCACTTCAGCGAGCCGATTCTCCTACAGGATTTCATAAACTGCACATGACTAATTCACTTCCATCCAGCTATCAATAGTCATTAAAAATCCAAACAGGCCCATAAATCCTTCACTTTACGTTTAATGATTTTTTACGCTTGAAACGAAACAAAACGGATAAAGACAGAAAAGGAGTCAGACCTGACCATCAGAGAGAAAACCAGCAACATCAATAACTGTAGTGTACTCAGTAGGGAGCAGTTCTGGCTTGTCAACCGCAACCTTTGCTTCAGAGCCTCCTGTTCCTGCAAAGTTCAATATGTGTTTACAATTTCAAGAATTTCAGACAGAAGCAAGTGTGCAAGCAAACTGCTCAAGAGCATGAGAACTATTATCTTCTGATAAAATGAATGTGTCACTCAACCTCAAAGATTAAACCGTGGAAGGAAACAAACACATGCCGAGTTTGTATAACTTGACACTTGACGGTGCTACGTGGCTACGCAGTCCAATGCCTACGGGCATCTTTGCTCTCATGCAATTGCTCATTATTAAGAAAACAGTCAATAGGAGAATAGAAAGATGCCGATTGACTGTGACGTAACTAAATATTGAAGCTTAGGCAGCTTTCACTCCCGCTTTAAGCGAACACCAACTACATGTAATTATGCAATTCTTCGGCACCGAAACCAACATAGAGTAACCAAATATACGTTGTGAAACAAACCCTTCAACTCTCTGTAAGATTTTGTCCCGAATCAGTCTCACTCAAAAGATGAGAGTTGCAAGTTTGCAACTCGGTGTTAGTAATCCATAACTCGTATTTACATTGAGTCATTACATTTGTCAAGGAACCAACTTTACCTAGGTTATGGCATGGTCTGCTCTGATGTGGAGAAACCAACATTATCAAAAAATCTCAAGACTCACATGTATTCAACAACATTTACGTTACAAATATCTTTCCTACTTCATCGATCATTGAGGGTTTCGTGGATTAGTCCAAATTTCACAATACCGCAGCATAGCACAAAAATCAAAGTACAAAAAACAAACATTCAACAATCAGAAACCTCACCGGTGAGTGAAACTGCGAGGGCGAGTGAGGCGGAGAGCCCGAACCGGAGCGACCCGGACCCGAATTCGCGGGCCCAATTGGCCCATTGGGCCTTGATGAAAGCTTTGGTGGGTGCTCTTCGTCCTCTTGCTCCGGCGAGTGTGTTGATGGGGAAAGTTCCGAAACGGGCGACGGCGGCCATCATCGGGTCGGGTCGGGTTCAGTTCCTCATGTGCGGTGGAGTTTTCTGTTTGCTGCGAATCGGATGGATATAGTAAGGCGATTATAATACTAATTCGCTGGACAATTTTGCCCCTCGATAATCATTTGAGCAGGTGCTAAACCATGGAATCGCATGTCAAGAAATTGATGAGGAAAATCAATCATTTTTGGATGTATTCATAGTTTCAATTCCAAATGTGGATAACATATGTTAGTATTTATGATTTATCATTCTCATTCTTGTTGTTTCGATTTCAATTTCATGTTTGTTGCCCCCTAATCCTAATATTATAAGTTTGATGTTTTGATCACGTGGATTTATTATCGGGTTTGATCACATTTGTCTAGATATTGAAGTTCAGTGGGTACCAAAATTCATGTTCGTATTGTAAAGAGTGGGTCAAGAGACTGTAGAAATTTCTTCAAAATTCTCATGCAAAAAGCAAATTTTCATCGATAAATGAGATGGATCAAGGAACAGAGACAGTAATATCCGTACCATTTAATGACAAACCAAGATTCGACCACGCCATCTGTAAACTCACGCCTTAAATCTCCTTTATACCCCTCTAATAAGCCCCTAATTCCATTTCTACCACCAAGAGAATTCCCATTTCGGCACCTCCATTTTTTTTTATAAATGCACTCCTCATCCTCTTCATCATCCCACGCAATCTTCCTTTTCCACTCCCTCGATTCCCTTCGATTTCGAGGGTTTACCAAGCAAATCCAAAACCCCCCACGCCATCATTGCATCACCAATTTCCTCACCAATTTCCTCACCAATCACTACTCAAAACTCAATTCAATCTAGGGTTTCGCCATTCTTGAATTTCTCCAGCGACACAATTCGTGTCCGTTTTCTAGCTTTTGAGCTATCAATTTGTTCTTTTCTTGTGAGCCCATTTCGTGATTCTGGTGACTGGTCAAATCCCAGAAGGGAATTTTTATTTCATTGTCGGAATTGAATCTTGGCAAATCTAGGGTTTCTATCCCGTGCTGTGGATTCGACAAGATTTGGGTGTGAACTTGTGTGAATTTTCTTGTGGGAATTTTTGAATTGAGCGGTTCTTGCACGGTAGAGTGTGGTGGGTTTGGTGAATTCTTAGGAGAGAGATGTTCTTAGGGTATGAATATGAGCGATGGAGGTGAGGAGAAGAAAAGGGAGGGTGAGTACAATGAGAATCGGGTTAGAGTTGGAACTGACGATTTTGGTTTAGCTCGAGCGGGGCGGGATGATTACAGTCGAGCTTTGGCTAGAGTCGTGGTTGCACAAATATGTGAAGGTGTTGGATTCAATTGCGCGAAGGAGTCTGCATTGTTGGCATTGTCGGATGTTGCGGTGAGGTTCATGTGTGATATTGGAAAGTCAGCGAGTTCTTGTGCTAGTTTAGCTGGTAGAACGGAGTGTAATGTGTTCGACATAGTTAGAGCTTTGGAAGATATGAGTTCCATCATAGGTTTTCGGGGTGCCTCAGAGGTGGGATGTTGTCCTGTGGTGTCTGGTGTCGTGAAGGAGTTGGTTGAGTTTGTGGAGACGGCGGAGGAGATCCCATTTGCTCGACCGGTTACTCAGTTTCCTGTGATCAAGAGCCGTGGAGGAATACCGAGTTTTTCACAGATTGGTGAAGCCCCGAGCGGGGATCATGTACCGGATTGGCTTCCAGCATTCCCGGATCATCGCACATATGTTCATTCATCCGTTTTGGATGTTAGGGGAATGGATCCTCGTGTTGGTAAATTGGAGCAGGCAAGGCAAAGGAGGAAAGCGGAGGGTTCTCTTTTGAGCTTGCAGCAAAGGCTTCATTCGAGTTCCAATGCAGGGCCATCAGGGTCAACAAATCATGCTGCCGAGCCCCAAGAAGTATGGGCTGGTCATGCTGATGAATCGAAGGATTCTTTAACTGCAGAAAATCCTGATCTGTTTCTTGTGCCACGAGTGGATGCTGTAAACCCTTTTCTTGCACCACCTTTGCCTGCTGGGGAGAAGGATGTTGCTACTATTCTTTCGCCTGGTAGGCTCAGAAGGAAAGAAGATGTTCACAAGAATCCTGGTTCTGTCCTTGACATTTTTGCGCCGGCTGTTGAAGCTATGAACAGTGGGGTGGCTGAATCCTCCATGGGTTCCGAGAGAAGGGCTCTTCTGGAGAGAAGGCCGGTTGTCAGTTTCACCCTAAAGGGTGGTCGAAAGATGACGGGCGGGGATGTGGATTCACTCCTAGGTGACAGATTGAGTCCTAGGAATCCATTTTTGTCGGCGAGGGACGATGAGAATGATGAGAAGAACGACGAGAATGATGAGAAGAAGCCGAGAGCTGAGATGATTCTGAGGCAATCCATGGAGAACTCTCAGGAACTAACTTAAAAGTAGGTCGATAAAAGCTGTCTCTCAATTTGTAATGAATCATGTTCCTCATTCTTTGACTAGATGAACATCATGCTAATCTTGGTACATCATGGTGGCAAATGAAGATATGAAATTCTTTGATTCTATTCTATTATCCTTGTTCATCGATTTTGATCTGGTGTAAACTACTTGTCACAAGCTTGTCCCTCTCTTCAATCTCCTCTCATCAAACGACTTTCTGGGCACTGCAATGCATATGCTCATGTTTTTTGTCAATTGAAAGCCATCGTCGATAACACAAGCCATTTAGTTCATGAAACTTTTCTATGTAAGCAAACAACATAACTTTTAATGTAAAAACTGTCGATGGTTATCGGAAATAGTGGATGGTCTTTACAAGATATCTCTATTAATAATATTGTTTCTAATAAGTAACAAATAAAATGTTGGGTTAGAGTCCGATTGTCTTCCCCCCACCCTTTCACTATATGGATAAAAGTTTAACCATGATTCACAGAACATAAAAATTTTTTGAACTCGATCATTTTATAATCAATTCAATGTAAATAAAAATTGAACCACAATTCACAAAAAATAAAAACCTTTTAAATTTGATTTTTTTATAATCAATCAAGTCTTATCTATAATAACGGACTTGAAAACCGAGGGCCAGATTGAACCAAGCCCAAACTCTGTTTTGGCACCTCAAGATAACTTGGTCACTTTGATAACTATCAATTGATCTCATCCATTATTCTCATCAATACTTTGATAACTATCATTATTCATTAATTCTCTCATTTACTTTCCACCCTTTTCCTCCGAAATTTTGAACTACCCAAAATTTCCCCTTTTCCGCTTTTACCTTTCCTCTCCTCTTGTCCAAAATTTCCGCTCATCAATTTCAATTTCACCCCCTCAAAAAAATCCTCAAATTCCCCTCCACCTCGATTACTTGCTCTTGCTCATCAAGGTACTGATTTCACTTCCCTTTTTCTTCGATTTATCATCTTTAATCGCACTTCGATTCTCAGAGAATCAACTTGAATTCTAAATTTTTAGGGTTTTTGTGTGGAATTAATGAGCTTGTTAGTTTAATATCGAAGTAGAAATTGTTGGTTTTGGGAGTTGAGTTTGTGACACCCTAATTTTTGTGCTAGAATAAAGGGCCGATTTGAGACATGGGATATGAAATTGGAGGTGTTAGAAACTGAATTGAGGTTTTGTTTTTGGATGAATTTGTTCGGCGGTGAGAGTTGGTTGTGATTAGTTGTGCGACAATGTGGTTAGGGTTCGCTGGTTGTTCGTTTTGCTTGATTGGGTTCGAATGTGATCGATTTTCGGGTTGTCTTGAGTTGAAGTTGATAATTGGATTGTGCCTTCAAAGAAACTTAGATGAATGTTATCGTTAAACTTCGCTCGTTTATATGGTTTGCGCTAGTTGTTGGTTAGGACGGAAAAGTTTAGTACTATTGTTGTTGATAGTTTGGTAACCATGGTGCTTGGTGTCTTTGTTAGGTCTTGATAAATGAAAGAGATTACCCATTCATCTTGTTGTCATTTTAGGGAAAATAGGTTAGTTAGCCATTAATGGAAGTTCGTTATAGACCATTGATTGTTGGTCGTTAATATTTCTTTCCTAATTACGTTCGTCAACGCTTTTTGCTGATAAATAAATCAGGATCAGGTATTAGTTTGTTACTTTGTTTGAAGGATTGCATTAGTTGGCAAAAGTGCCCGAATGATCTAAGCAACTATGAGATCCTGCGATGCCGAAGGGCGTTTCTTTCGGAATTATCAAATTGTGTATTGTTTTCTTTCCAACTGCGTGTCTTCACTAGTTATAAGGAATCTTTTTCCCTGCGCTCTTCGAATTATCAGCCTGTCTTGATAATCTGACAGTTGATCCTTGTTATTTTTTTATTAGACCAGCTAAGAAAACAGAGGGTAGAAGCTCAAAAGAGAAAATTATGATCCTGTAAGGTACTTATGAGAATCAAGCATGCATACGGAGAGAGAAATCTCCTTTGAATGTGAAGAGCATCTCCGGCAACAGAGCAATATTTCTTATGATGGAGCACTTGTTGCTGTACCATCTTCCCTCAACCATGCTGAGTCTCAGCCACCTGGTATGTTGTGTAAGTTAAAACATGAATTCATGTTTTAGTCCAGTTTTTTTTAATGATCTTTCATTATTACATCCGTGTATAACTTGATGAGGCATTGAAAGTCAATTCTAATTATAAAATGCAGCCAAAAGGCCGACGAGACAATGGGCTGCATGGACTCGTGAAGAAGAGGAAAGTTTCTTTACTGCATTACGACAAGTTGGCAAGGCAAGTATCTTCATTCATGGTGTCTCGGTAGGAGTTATAGATGGAATCTTCTAATCGAAGTGTTGCTGCATGTGTTTGGGCAGAATTTTGAGAGGATTACCTATAGAGTCCAAAGTAAAAACAAGGACCAGGTACAGAGAGCTATCTTGAGTCTCAAATCACCTCATAATTTTTCTTTAATGAGTATGCTTGATTTTTCAGCTTATGCTCTGCAGGTTAGACATTATTATTATCGACTTGTAAGGCGTATGAACAAACTGCTGGGTCCCGGCTTGTCTCTGGATGCTAAAAACTCCAAGGATACGAATGCCGCGATGCTCCGTTGGTAATACTTTTATTTGTAAATGAAGAACAATGGTTTTTTAAGTCAATTTTTTCTTGTGGTTGCATTGCTTGAGTAGTGTCTCATTGCATTGTTTTGTCCTTTTCAAGGTCTTTTTGATAGTCTTCTTCATTATTGATGAAATGTGATTAGTTTTTCTTATGATAAGTGAGTGGCTAGTTCAAACTTCAGACGTGACTTGAATCTTTCTCTTTTGATGTCTGAGGTGGTCTTTATTGGAAAAGTTCAGCTGCAAGGCTACGAAGCTTCACTTAAAGCCTCGTAGGTTTAAAGTATTTGTAGAAGCCTTGGTAAGTTTTGATGCTGCCATTCTTCTTTTGTGGAATACTAGAATTCATGTTTCCCTATTGAGTTCGGGAATGTTTTATATTAAAACTATTCTTTTTCGCTTGTAGGAGTATCAACTTCAAAAAGATCGGAAGAAGAATGTGAAGAGAAGATCTCCTAATAGAGAAAACATTTCTGATTCTGCTCCTTCATCTTTGCCGAATCAGAGTAAACATGCAGGAAATGATGCTCGTGCAGTTAAACTGGTTCTTGTTGATAGCCAGAATATTCAGAAAGCTGGACATACAAAAGGTTCTTCAGCGAGACGTAATAGAAATGTCGGTGTCTGTCGTAAAGGGGAAACTTCTCCAACAAAAGTTTCTAGGCAACGCCGCAAACCTGGTATAGCTTTGCGATTCACCTTTCATTATTTTGTGTTGGTATTCGAAGTTTGACGGACAGGCGAGTGCCTGGAATAAAATTCCTGATCCTGGCTCCTAAAGATGCTCATGAAATATAGAGAAGAAAAGGCTGGAATTCATATATTTTACTGTTTTAGAAGCTGGTATTCATGATGGATTTATTGCTGAGGATTTTTCTGCTGACGCCATTGAATTCTTGATTGGTCAAAAGCTCCCAATTATCTCATGGAAGTCTCAAATCTCTGAATGTCCTCAAATCAAGTTGATTTGGTCAAAAGTTCATTTGGTAATTGATATTCCTTTTTTTTTTTTTCCCCTGTTTTGGAGAATGAGGGTATAATTATGAGATTCATTGGTTGAAGACCAACTTCACTCTATGTGATTTATTTTATTTTATTTTTAATTTTTTGCATCGCCTATTCAGTACATTAATCTTGATATTGGCTTTTTTCTAATCAATACTTTCTGCTCGATGTTAATATCCCCATCCCAAGTGACCTTTTTAATTTACTGATACAGTGTTACTAATCTTTGTGATGACACTTGTCGTCATATGCCACAAATAGGTGCTGTTTCTGCCACTGTGAACACAAAGTGGGAGAAGGCTGCAATTGCTGGCATGTCTTTGGTTGCGGATGCAGCTGAATTTCTTGAGCGTGCTGCTTGTAATAATGTTGATATAAGCCAAGGAAGATTGGATGAACCTGCTGTGCAGGAAACGGTGGTTAACCGTGGTATGTTCTTTTTTGGTCTGTTGTGCCTGCATCAATCTGCGATGAATCCTTTAACCTTTTCTCATTGATTTCCCAGAGCGATGTGGTGTCGGAATTTCCGAGCAAGGGCAATCCTGTTTTCTGAATGCTTCTGGAACTGACCCTGCCTTGGGCAACTTTCAAAATACTTCTAAACTGAAGCTGCAATTATTTCCCTTCAACGAGCATACGAGAAAGGCCTTGGAAATGGTAAGAACTGTTTCTTTCTATAAAGAATATAGAAAGCTCCTTAAGTTGAGAAGGCACTAAAGGATATGGTTGACATTGATGATTGTACAGGACAAGCATAATCCATATTTGGAGCTCACTTTGAGTTTGAAGAAGAAGATCTCATCAGTTCTTGAACACCTCACTCGTAAGTGGGGCAATTCAAGTGTGGCTTGCGGGGAGCTGATGCTCTTTCCTTGTAATCTTCAATCAGAAAACATAATGCATTCCCAAAGATGGACTCAAGACTCGGTTACTAGTGTTGCAGATGCTTACGCCTTCCTAGGAAAACCTTCCATTTTTCGATTGAGGTATCTTTCGTCTTATCTCCACCTCAATTGTTACTAATATATGATCGTATGATTTTTCCAATGTTGATATGCTTTTTCTTATGCAAAGGTATGGGTGGATTTCAAACACTGAGCTTCAATCTGCACCGTCAAGTCTTCCAGACAAGTTTAACATGTGTGGCAATAATGTGGCGCACCACATATCTTGTAGTGATCCCTTGTGGAAAGTTCCAAGTAACTGCCACGGTCAACAAACATTGGCAATAAATAATCCTGTTATCGAGAGATGTCCTAATTCAGCAGTTGATAATATCTTTTCTTCAAGTCTTGTTGGTGACGATCACAGAGATGGTCTCTTCAAGTCGTCTAATATCACAGCAAGTGGGGCAAGCTTTGGAACAGCTACAAAAGAGTTGGATGTCAAGGTAATGCCTTTTCTTCTTGGTGCATGACCGTGATAGTCGCCTTTTCAGATTGCCCTTAGTCCGCTCAGCTAACATGAAGGAAAGTGCGAGGGACCAAGAAATGTTTTATCTTATAAAAAGAAGCAGGCCTTGAACTTGCTGGTCTATATGTCCTTAGGATGTGGGTAGCGGGGAACGTAGTCAGTACGTGAGAGCTTTTCCAACCGCAAAGTCGGTGTCCTTTATACAATCGTTACGTGAGACATTTTTAAAACGGTCTGATCAGCTTGCTGGTGTAGTTGGTTCAGAAACCCTAGCTTTACGCTGGAGATCCAATTTTTAAATCTAGTAACTCTTCTTGGCAGTAGCAATATGGGGTATCCTCTACGTACCCGTTGGATGAATATTTATAGCCTTATGATAGCGAAGGCCGATTTTTCTTGTCCTTTGAGCTGCTGATTTTGATTTGCTATTGTAAACAAATGAAGTCATTGTTGATATTCACATAAGGTGTTGGGAGATGTAATATTTATCTTGCTTTTAAATAGGTTGATCCGAGATTCGCAACTGGTGTCACATTGTCACCTGGGGAATGGGCTGATAGTCTTACCAACATAAGTATTGGAGACCTACTTCAAGAGGCTCCCGACAATGTTGACCGCAACTGTGATGAGTCGCATGTTCCTGCAAGTTCTCAATGCCTTGAACAGATCCCCTTCACTTGTGATTCATTCGATGCTGCTATTGCTGCACATATATATAGGCACCATGAGAGAACAGGCTTCCAGTCCGGCACGGCCTCTAGTCAATCTTCAATCTGGGATGGTGAAGAAGCTTGTGATGCATTTTCATTTATGATGAAGAGATCAAATCCTGATGAACGGCATCCACTTTCATCCAACCCTGCTTCTTCTGCGACCTGTGAAGGGAATGCTCAAGCAAGTACTGCTGCATTTTGCAGCTTCGATGAGGTTCTCTCCACACCTATATGTTTGTACGCAAGTTGCTGCATCGGGTAAAGCTTTTGTAGCACCTTAGTAATCACGTTTTTGTTATGTATATAGAGTATGCGAGAGCTAGAAACAGTCCCTGAGGACGCTGAAGAGATCGACCCGATGGATGAGTGCCCGCCTGAAACAGAGGAACTGGTAGGTTCTGGTAAAGAATCCGGTGGTCTCGCAGATATTTATTGGGTATGTTCTCCCTACCCTCCTTGTGACTGTCCTTACTCGTGGATATTGCGAGCCATGTTTCCGTTCTGTTTTTCTTTTGGTTTTGATCTTAAATATGCGGCAGAACTATTAGTCCTGATGATGGCTCTGGTGATCGGTATTCTTCAGTTCTAACTCTATGATCCACATGCTGCAGCCTGATTCTCTGGGACCTTTGGATCTCGACGTGCCTTCGTGTAAATACTATAGTGAGGAGCTGATTTTAAGTGATAGTCTTGGTGGTGTGAACCGTCGTATTGCAAGCAGCCTTGATGCCTTCCAGAATTGTTCTTTTCTGTGTATCGACAAAAAGGAGCCTGTATGAGCAAGTCAGGTTCAGGGAGATGCAGTCTTCAGTGACGTGCAAGTATGCGGCGGCGGCGGCAGTGGCAGTGTTAGTTGCGTGGTTTAACTGTGTTAAGTTGCTTTAAACCACTGTGTTAAGTTGCTCATGAATCACAAGACGGAGTTTTTGTTCGTCGGAAAATGATAGTTACTGAGGCGAACTTCTTTCCCTCAATGTGCATTATCTGTGCAGAACTTATACATGTGTAAACTTGGTCATCTTTCTTAGATTTTTAACGCTGTCCTGTAAATTGTTCTTTCAAAGTCCAACTTCTGTTATGCAATTCTGTTTAACAACAATTCTGTTATGCAATTATGATTAAAAACAATTCTGTTATAAATCAACCTTGGCTAAATTAAAACCCAAGTACCAAAGTCGATCACAAGTGCAGAACTTCGTCTCATCAACTAGTCAAGCTCGAGGTAACAACTCTTCAGGAAAACTATTGTGATGAATTCCTCAGTGTAATTATCATGTTAATGCAAACGGGTTGATAACAGAGCAATCGCTTCCCACCAGGTCACTAGCTGCTCTATAACTTCAAGGGCGCTATCTTTTCCTTCTTCGAACTGCAGCTAATTTGATTGACGACGGTTTCCTGGTTTCGATCTCATTTCCCTTTCACTAGTCATATAGGAAATTAGTCACGTTTATGGTGATGAATTGCACGCTAGCTTAATGTCACGGGGATAGAATTTCACTACCCGTACGACACTCAAGTTACTCACTCCTTCACTCGAGTTCAGCCTTACTCGTCAGCCAAAGACGATTCTTGAAAACTCAAGAGAGTTTTGGACTTGCAAATAAACTTGTATGGAGAATACTTTTACAAAATTTTGAGCTTACAAGAATGGGATGTTTTGGGATGGGATTAGATGCCATGGCAAATGAGCCCTGCATCCCTTTATATATATCCTCATGGAGAGTTCTAGACTTGCCATTTAGACTCTTCCATATCCTTTTCCTCCTAAGTATGTTCAAGAGTCTTCTACACTCTTCTCCCTAAATATTTATGTGGAGTTCTCTAGAATGCATCCTAACTAGAGAACATTAGAGTTGTCTAGAGAAGTCTAGAGCATTCTAGCTAACTCTAGAAAAATATGGAATTGTCTAAAAAAATATGGAGAACTCTAGACAATTCCTCAAGGAAAACTCCTTAAATTAGCTCGTCCGTGACATACTCCTCCACCTATGTCGCAGACGTTCTCGTCGCGACGCACTTGCACGACCCGGTCTTGTCCTTGAGTCGTCGCGAGAAGCCTTCGAGTACCCCTCTTGCCATCTTAGTGGGAGTTCCTTCCCGTGTTCCTTCGACAAGATTCGTGAGATCTTCTTTGGCACCTCCTTTGCCACGTGAGAGATCTCACCTTTCCCCAAGTGAGTAAGTTCCTCACTTTCGATCCCCTTAGAGACTTGAATGGTTGCGACCTTCTTTGTTTGAGCCTTCTTCGCTCGTCGTATCATCAGAATCACGCAAACTCCATCGTCTTTTACTATGTACAAGATATTAACGAAAGAGATTGGTATCGCCTTCACACCCTCGATGAAGTCGATTCCAAGTACCAAAGGATAGTCGTCCATGGGAACGACCGTGAGATCTATCGATCACTTCCAATCGCCAATGCGAAGCCGCACGCCATGGGCCACGCCATCAATTGGTTCGGCCTTTGAGTTCATCGCCTTGAGCATGCCTTGCTCTTTGTCGACTCGAAATCCAAGTCGTTTTGTCTCTCCCTACAAGACAATGCTATGAGTTGCCCCGGTATCAACTAAGGCATGAGTTGTGTACGATCCGATCATCGCATCGACGTATATCAACCCTTTCGATGAAGACTTCTCCACAGTGGTCTTCACCGCATTAAGTATCCTCGATGAAGACTTCTCCTCCGTGGTGTTCATCGAATTAAGGATCCTCAAAGATCTCATCTCTTGCACGGGTTCCTCTTGCACCCAAGCAATCATAGCCGTGAGAGCATTGTTCTTCGAACACTCCCGAATGAAATGAGGGCCATTGCACAAGAAGCACTTTACCTCATCCTTGGACTTCGCCGTGTCCTTGGACTGTTCTTGTTCCACCCTCCTTTCTCTCCTTTCTTCGAGTCACTCCTGCTAGAGAAACTCGAAGTCGGCTTGATCCCTTCATGGCTCTCTCCTCCATCTTTTTCGAAGTCACTCCTCGACTCGTTGTTCTTTGGAGACTCGCTCCTCTTGAATTCGATGAAGGACTCAGCCGTCGTCATGGCCGCTGCAAGAGTTTGGACACCACGTCGTTGTAACTCTTGTTATGCCCACGGTTGAAGTCCATCCTCGAAGTAAATAAGTTTGTCTTCCTCGGACATGTCGTTGATTTGAAAGAGCAATTCCGTGAATTCCTTCACATACTCCCGAATCCTGTCCGTTTGTCTCAACTTTCGTAGTTGTCTCTTGGCCTCATATTGGGCATTCTCCGGATAGAAGTGGAGTTTGAGATCCTTTTTGAAGTCATCCCACTTCTCCATGGTGAACGCTCCCACTTGAACGTCATTGTAATGACGATGCCACCATATAGTCGCCGTATCGGAGAGAAATATAGCCGCGGTCTTGATCTTCTTCTCTTCATCATCTATGCCCAAGTGATCGAAGTATTGCTCCATGTTGAAAAAGAAGGTG
>JAOVYX010020934.1:0-16380 GCA_035668315.1 Drosera spatulata | reverse complement strand
CCCCAAATCAAGTGTTTGCTTGTCTCTAAGAAAAAGAAAACACACAAGAAAGAACAAAAACAATGTAAAAACCCAAATTAAGCGTTTGCTGGACTCTAAGAAAAAAAAAAAAAAAACCACACAAGAAATAACAAGAACAATGTAAAATGAGAAACTCAAACCAACTAAATGAAAAAGTATCATAACACACGTTTTCTGCAAGCTAATTCATCTTCCCCTCTCGCCTAACAAGACTAACACGTGATCGTGAGGATCATCCTCGTATCACTAAGCGATTACCTAACAAGACACCACCCACCAATCCCTCAATGATCGTGAGGATCATATCAACATTCATTATACATAAGAACGAGAAAAGTTTTAACCCAAATAATACAACCACCCTAATCACGAATTAAGTCATATATACCACTTTATTTCCTAAGTAGCAATGTGAATCAAAATTCAAGTCTGGCTCGGCAAGGAAAAGCAAGAAAGGGTGAAGGAAGCCGGCTATTTGATCAATGTTGAGTTAGATAAAAATGAAAGAGTAGGAAACATATATAGAGTCAAGAAATGATCATAAACCGTTTCCTATTTCTCCTCAAAGCATTATGCTTGGATAGTAAACACTACAAACGTTAACAAACATAACTCACAAAAGAATTCATCCATTTTTAGGGTCATGGCTTTATTTTTTTCTTCACTTCTTGTTTTTCGGCTTTTTTTTTATTTAATACTATGTCTTTCTTTTTGTCTATAAGATAGATGATATTTTTTTAATTCCAAGATCAGAGACACGGTATTCTTTTTTAAGCCTTTGCTTTTTTTCTTTTTCATGACTAACCTTTCAACACTTTACAACTCTTGTATCATACGTTACAATATAACCAACCTAAGACCATACTTGACTCACTAGTATACAAGACTCAAATTAGGGTTCTTTGTGGAGTTGAACGAATAATAACATATGAAAATCACGAACATTTCCAACTCATAAATCACAAGGGCATGAATCCGATCAAGTGTCAAAGAGAAGTCAAGGAAATAGCAATAGGGATAATAATATTGGTAAAGAAAGGTCTATAGATAAAGACGACAAAGAATGATAAAAGTAATCTTAATGCACACACTATCTCGCTTTATTACAATTGCACATAACTAGTCACGATCTACCTATTTGGATCATATGGTTCTAGCCTAATTATTCCTCTCACATCTCGTGTTGAATTTATTCCCCCCATGCGTGCCTTTATTGGAGATTCAAACATAGTGATACTTCAGATGAAATTCCACTATGCAACCGAGCTGATTTTCTTCTTCGGCTATCTTTATTTCTAGTATGACACTTATCTCATTTTTTTCGCTTCGAGTTATAACACCTTACATACCTCCTAAAAACTCTTATGCAAATTCCTTCACTTAAACAAATCATTTTTATTTTTACACGATTTCTATTTTTTAAAGTTTCTTTACTCAACAAAGCATGAAAAAATACGACTTGGCAACACGAATCAACTAAAACAAATAAATAACATAAATGACTCAATAAATAAAGACTGATGTAACAATATTATACAGACCTATGCTTCCATAGGCTCGCCCCAAGCTTCTCTGGCACTGCTAGTGCCTAGCAAGGTACAGAAATCATCATAGAAGGTTATGCTTCAAACACATGGTCGTGCTTTGCTTCAATTCAGCATACTTCATCTTTTTAACTCCAAACTCATAATACGTCCATGTTAATTCGAAATCATTGAACAATTCTAGAAAACAATTACGAAACACTTCACATGTAGCTCACCATCTAGAAATACTTCAAACTCTTCATATCTACAATGCAAATACAAAATATAACAGTATTGATGCTCTAAATAATATAAGGAACTAAAACGACTCAAACTAATAATAAAACTGACACAAACAAATAATTTTGACTAAGAAAACAATGTGTATTTATACACACATCAGGATACTATTCTGTTCATATGTTAAATTTCATTCCATCTTGGTGCATTATTTTAAGCTCAAATACGATTCAGTTTTGATGTGAGTAGGGCAAGTGAGTACAGCTTGTTTTGAGTTTGTTTGGCGGACATGACCGTCAATCCTCTTTCACATTGGGTGATGTACATAGTCTTTTATTTTGTGGTCTTCTTTTTACTTTGATGAATGTTGTTGCTCCCATGAACTGTTGTCGACTATTGCCGTCATTCTACCAGAACGTCTGCTCGGAAATGAATGTTGATTATTTGGAAATAAGGAATAAAGCGCTGTAAGAGGTAGCTCTTTATATTTGCATGTAAAGAGCCACCTTTGTGACAGTTTAGGCAATGTAAAGAGTTATCACTTACAGCGCTTTAGCCTATGTGCTGTTCTTTATTTGAATAACCGAGAAAAGAAGTGCATGTTGTATATTGTAATTGTTATTTTATCCTTGGTTTTCTTATATTACAAGACGAAGACGTGCAAAATTTTTATAAGACCGTTTGTAAGAAGTTAGATAATCAAAAAACTTTGGTTGATTGTTTCAGAGAAAAGAAGTAAACGCATGTAAGCTCTTTGCATATTTATTCATACAGAACACTTAATTGGACGTCATATTGGAACAAATCAGAGAAAAGAAATAACTGAGTGATTTATAATATCGACCTTATTATTTAAACGTTAATTTTGTTATGTTGTTTTATTTACATGTTTATATATGCAATTTGAAATTATGAACAATTCTTATCGTAAGTTTAAAGTGTAATATTTGAAGTAATAAAAAAATTAGAACAGTTATGAGAACGTTTATGAACAATAATAAAAAAACGTTCTAATTAATGAAAAGCTTCGATTTCAAAGGTCGAATTCTTTTACAAGTATGATAGGATTTGTATCTAAACCTTTATTAAAATGAAACAGTTCCCTCAAATGATACGAGCTCTCGATTTCTTCATATTTTCAATGTTTCGGATCATTGGTAACAAGATAGATTTGTGTTTTTTAATGCATCTTAAGTCATGTGGTCTCGAAATGAAAAACTATATGATGAAGAACCACTAGATGTGACACGCAACTGACAGATACGACCTTGGTCTTCCTGCATAAATGGACTAATCTTGCTCGAATCTTATTGGAGCAATACAACATTAACTGTTGTCTTGTCATCCTCAACATTACAGTACAGTCACGGGTTGTAATCCTTTGAGCCCTATAAAAGGGGATTCCTTTCAGACAAAGATGATTGACGACGATTCTGAGAAACTTTGACAAGCTGAAAAATCCAAAAATCTTTGTGCAATTGTTCTCGTGTGCTGGATTGAAAATTGAAGGAAAGAGTTCACTAGTTTGCCTAAAGAACACAATCCGCACCGGAGTCTAGAAGTGGTCTATGCAAGGATCTAAGTTCTTTGCCTTAGCATTTCTTTGTAAGGCACAAACAAAGAGATAGTGAACTTACCTCTTTGCTTGACTAAACTGATCACCAAGAAAAAACTGGACTAAGCTTTCATTGATCATTTGACAACTGTTAGTAAATCAATATAAATCATTATGTCCTCTACTGTTTTTTTATTCTTTCACTTAGTAAATCTGTCAGGATTTAGGATTGAAGTCTCTAAATCAAGGCCATGTCATAAAAACAGCAGACTGGGTACAACAGAGCTGACTTACAATAGAAACAGAAGCACAATAGACTGGTAATGCAGCAGGACTGGTTGGTGAATAGATGAGTATTTGTAAAACTATCATATCGAAGATTTGAGGTTTGAAAATATGTACGAGATTGAAGTCTCTGAAGGGAACCTATCAACATCACTGAGGATAGTACAGGGGACAAACAGACGACTGTCAGTATCATACAGTACAGTCACGGGCTACAATCCTCTGAGCCCTATAAAAGGGGATTCCTTCCAAACAGAGAAGGTTGACGACGATTCTGAGAAACTTTGACAAGTTGAAAATCTCCAAAAATCATTATGCAATCGTTCTCGTGTGTTGGATTGAAAATTTGAAGGAAAGAGTTCACTAATTTGCCTGAAGAACATAATCTGCAGTGGATTACAGAAGTGATTTATGCAAGGATCTAAGTTCTTTGTCTTAGCATTTCTTTGTTAGCCACAAACAAAGAGATAGTGAACTTACCTCTTCGCTTGACTAAACTGATCACTAAGGAAAAACTGGACTAAGCTTTCATTGATCATTTGATAATTGTTAGTAAATCAATATAAATCATTATGTCCTCTACTGCTTTTTCATTCTTTAACTTAGAACTATTAGTAAATCATTTGGATATAAGAAGATAAAGTCCAAAGGACTTAAATCTCGACTGTAGACTAGTTTTGTAAGCCTGTAGTAAAATTGGTTGCCTATTCATCCCCTCCCCCCATCTAGGCTATATTGTGAGACTCTAAGAATTATAATTGATATTAGAACCTAACTTTCTAGACCTTATAGATATTATAAAGGAAATGCCTGTTTTCTTCTTGATTTACTTGCAAAGAAGTTACCAACAGTTTATTTTATGAAGAAAGAATGGTTCCTCCATAGTTAACTAAGTATCCTAATAGTGAAGAACCACCAGCAAGCTCATTTGACAAGTTAAACCACTTGAAACTGAGGATGCTTGCTCACTGGGACTTAATAGATGAAAGGATATAAGATATTTTCACTGATGACCCCTTTATTCCAATGGTGAAGGATCCAACTGATGCATCTAAGGAAATAGACAAGCTTAAATCTCAATGGACCAAGGATGAGTGGGATCTTGTGCTGGTAGACAGAAGGTGTTAGGAATGTGCAATCCCTTCACTTGTATAGAATTGATGAACAGAACTCTGGATTACGATATATTCATGGCTAATTACTTAGGTTGAGAACGTTGATAATTAGATGTAGTCTAGGAATCATGCATCAGAGCAGCAGAGGTTCAGAAATGGGAGGCCATTGTTGATCACCAAGATGTATTTAGGATCAATATGGGCAGCAAAAGACCATAAATCTGTCGGGATCTAGGATCGAAATCTTAGTATCAAAGCCATGTCACAATGTAACAGACTGGGTACAGTAGAGGAGCAGTGCAACAGACTGAGAAATACAGAAGGGCTTGTTGGTGAATGGAAATGTATTTGAGAAACGGTCACATCGAAGATTTGAGGTTTGAAAAACTATACGAGGGTGAAGATTGTTGTGAAGGAAACTTGTCAACATCGCTGAGGATAGTACAGGGGACAAACAGACAGCTATCAATATCAAATAGTGCAGTCACGGGTTCTAATCCTCTGAGCCCTATAAAAGAGGATTATTTCCACTCTACGAAAGTTGACGATGATTGTGGGATATACTAGCAAGCTGAAAATTCTCTCAAGTTCATTATGCAATTGTTCTCAAGGCAAGGATTGAAGAATTGAAAAAAAAAAAAAAAAAAAGCTCACTAGTCTACCTCAAGAACACAAAGTGCAGCAAAGTCCAAAAATGATCTATGCAACGTTCTAGGTCCTTGCCTTAGAAATTTTATAAGCTTGTAAGGGTTCTTTGTATGATAAAACAAAGAGATAGAGAACTAAACTCTTGGCTTGACTAAACTGACCATCAAGGAAAAATTGGACTAAGCTTTCGTTGATCATTTGACAACGACTTTCTGAACCAGTATAAATCTCCGTGTCCTCTACTGCTCTACATTCTTTTGGATGAAAGTGCTAGAAAAACATTTGGACACAAGGAGATATAATCTATGGGGATAAAATCTCAACTCTAGACTAGTTTCACAAGTTTGCAGTAGACTCTGTGTATACTAGCCAGGATAGGGCTGCACATAGTTAACAAAGAAATTTTTGAATAGCCTATTCACCATCTCCGCCTCTCTAGACTATATTGTAAGACTCATAGAATTCCAGAAGGGCAAAAAATCAAATCTTCAAGGCCCTTGGTGATGATGTGTTTGAGATTGTGGTTCATACAGTCACAACAAATGAGGCCTGGGATGCTCTACTGCTGAGAAATGAGGGAACCAATGAGATAAGAGATAATAAGAAAGATGTCCTCATGCAATCATATGACTTGGTAACCATGAAGCCTGATGAAAACCTCATAAGTTTCTATGAGAGGTTCAATGTTTTGGTCAACGACTTGAAAACCTTGGGGAAGACTTTTGATAACAAAGAAGTCAACATCAAGTTCACGAGATCTCTTGGTGAAATCTGGGGTGCCAAGATTACTATAATAAGGGAATCAAGAGATCTAGCCAAAATACCACTTGTCCAACTATATGGTGTATTGCACACTTACTACCTTAAAATGGAGCAGAAGAAACAACTAGATGAGGCAAGAAAGAAGACTCTGGCCTTTGAATCTCAAGAAAAGATTCTAAGATCAATGGCAGAGCAAGATACTATTGAAACATCTTCCTCAAGTAAACAATCAGTCTCTGAGGAGCTTGTATTGACTGGAAAGAAGTTCAAAAAACTGTAAAAAAAAGAAGAAAAAAATCAAAAAGGGTGCTGCAACCAAGCCAAAAGAAGCTGAGAAGGAGTTATGTTGCAATTATTAGAAGCTAAGACACTTTACTGCACAATACAGACGAGCTCCACAGGAGTCTACTGCACAGAAAAAGAAGAAAGAGTACAACAAAGACAACTCTGCCAGAAAGAAAAAGGGCAAGACCTATGCAGCAAAAACTTGGAGTTAGACATATTTAAATGATGAAGAAACGATTTCAAATGTTCAATTTTGTCTCATGGCCAGAAGTAAAGGACAGACAACATGTATTTGATCTCTCAACCTCTGATGCCTCAGTAGAGGAACTAAAAGAGGCTCTTCGAACCTTGAGTTGATTATAATTTTCAGAGAAAATTATAATCTAACCTGTGAAGAAATAGAAAAGAAGTCAAATGACTTATTAGTGGCCGAAAATAAACTCAAGGAGTCTGATGAAAAGGTGAAATATCTCACTAAGATAGTGGAGAAACTCACCAAAAAGAATGCTGAGTTGCAAAAATAGGTGGAAATATAAAATAGAAATACCTTTGATTTTCAGAAATTGTTAATCATGGGTCAATCCTCATATGATCGATTTGGAATGAGATACAAAAGTTGGATAAATGAAGCTGGATGCTTAAAAGCCAGACCTTTCAACCAGCAAGGTTGAGGTTGAAAAGCCACCTGCAAGAATTTTGTAGGAGGCTGAGACTTCTACTACAGAGGCGGTGTAGAAGAGCAAGGTCTCGACTACTCAAACGAAGAAGTCAAATCACTTTTGCTGTAAAGGCAAAGCAGAAGGTGATACAGCCTCAAATGGTGCAAACACCTAAACCAAAAAGAGAAGTGTTCCATAGGAAGATAAATCAGAGGTTTCGGGAGCCCCAGTATGCACCAAATTATACATTGTGGAACAAAAAGTCCATTACTGCATGAAAGAGACCATACACAGACCCTACTATACCTGTCAAATGCAATACAAGGAAATAAACAGACCAAACAGAAGTGTCAAAATAACTAGACCAAAGGTCATATGCTATAAATATGGCAAGAATGGCCACAAGGTTTTTTGAATGCAGGACACCACACAAGAAAATCCCTAAAGTGTGGCTGTAAAAAACTAACAAATGAGGACTCATACATATGGGGATCAAGTGTGAAATTTGATTATTTTACGGGCATGAAGTATGGTATTTGGATAGTTGATGCTTAGGACATATGACAGGGAACAAAAGCATTCTTACAAAATACACAAAGCAGGAAGGTCCACTTGTAATCTTTGGAGGAGGTAAGGCAGGTAAGACTAAAGGTTATGGAACCCTTGGTACATGTTTCTTAAGCTTTAGAGATGTGGTATATGTAAAGGGGCTAGAACATAATTTATTATCCATAAGTTAATTATGTGATAAAGATTACGAAGTATCTTTTACACATGGCACATGTGAAGTGAAGGATGAAACAACCAAAGAAGTCACACTGATAGGCTGTATATTAGGTAACATTTATGTAGCAGACTTCAATATGTCACAGTCTGCATAGATCACTTGTTTCTATATAAATGAATCTGAGGACATAAACTGGTTGTGGCATAAGAGAGTAGCTCACCTAAACTTCAAAAACATAGCAAGGCTTCCTCAAATAACTTGGTAAGAGGTTTACCTCAAATCAAGTTAAAACAAGGATAAACTGTGCAAATCTTGTCAAGAAGGAAAGCAGATTAAGACCAGCTTCAAACCTGCATACTCCACGGAAACTACTAGATTTCTTGAACTCCTCCACATGGACCTATTTGGACCAGTGAAAGTGGAAAGCGTAAGTACGAAGAGGTACACCCTTGTAATTATGGGTGATTATTCAAATTATACTTGGGTAATATTTATACATAAGAAAAGTGAAATCTTTAGTCTACTAACCTGATTCTTAAGACAGGTTCAAAATAAAAAGGGTACTGATATGATTGCTATTAGGAGTGATCATGACACAAAATTTCACCAATATAGTGTGAAAAATACTGTTACGATCATCGCATCACAAATAACTTTTCTGCACCTAGAACACCATAACAAAATGGTGTGGCTGAGAGGAAAAATAAAACATTTATAGAAGTAGTCAGGACAATGCTTTCAAATGCTGAATTGCCTAAAATTTATTGGGCTGAATTAGTAAGGACTACTTGTTATGTCCTAAATAGGTGTTTGATACACAGAATTCAAAAGAAAACCCCAAATGAGCTGTGCAAAGGAAAGACCCAAGTGTCAAGTACTTTCATGCATTTCGATGTAAATGTTATGTTCATAGTAATGAATAGCAACATTTAGGGAAGTTTGATTCAAAGTCAATTGAAGGAATCTTTCTAGGATACTCTACCGCAAGCAAGTATTTAGGGTATATAACAAGAGAACTGGATTAGTAGAAGAGTCAGTGCACACTCATTTGATGAAACTTTTAGTTCTCCTCGTGTTGTTGTTATTTTTCATGAGGAATGTGCCTGTATAGATGATGAATAGATTGAAGAACAGAAACCAGAGGATGCAATAAAGGAAGAACCGTCTACACCCAATAAAGACAACAAAGATGATGCAGTAGATGAATCTACTGCAGCTCAACGACAAATAGAGGAGACCTTGTCTAACTCGATTCACGCTTAACTTTATCAAGATTTTATGTACCGTTTTGACGTCTTTGTGCACATATTCTTATTGATTCTAGTTTGATTTGTTGTATTTGCGAGCTTTGATGCTTCGGTATGATTTATGGGTGGAAACTAATAAAAGGATGATCAAAGACGTTGAAGACGGAGCAGATCAATCAAAGAACAAAGCGAAATCGAAGCGAAGACGAAGCGAAGTTGGAAAACAAGCCATTCAGCTATTTTATCGAAGTGTCCCAACGTAATTCATGTCTACTTCTGAGCGAGGTACCTTTTGGCTAAACAGCAACGAAGGTGTTTATTCATCAAAACGCCCGGGTGCAATACAAGGTCATGCCCGGGCACAGATCCTTTTTCCAACCCATGCATTTGGTTTCCATGTTAAAGCGCATGGGTGCTTTATAACCTGATTCTTGGGCCCGTCTTTCGAGAAGTCTTCGGCCCTGAACGCCTATAAATATTCTGTTCTTCCCCCAAATTGATTCATTCATCGTCATAGCAGATAGAAAAAAAATAAAAATAAAATAGGGTTTGAAGGGTGATTTTGGAGAGGCGACGTCAAGGATCTCAATCGGGTCGACGTGGATTCCATCTCGTGATCGGTTTAGAGTTTCTTAACTCGTTTGATTATCATTTTGTTTTATGATTTTTTTTATGAACACTGTTTGTTGAATTGCGTTAGTACTCGAATCATGAGCTAAATCTTTCGCTAGGGTTGTGATATAGTTTGATGATTGTATCGATGCCACTTTGAGTCGTTAATCTAGTTTTTTATTGTTTTATGGTTATGGTTTGTGGTTACGCTTAATGCCTCAATGACTTGATCACTCGTTTTATAGTCCGTCATATGATTTGATTCCGAAAGGATAGTTTTGTATCGAGACTCGACCACATACCCACACATTGAATGCGAGATAGAGAGATCGTTTACGTAACTTGCGAGATACGTTAGGAACCCGTGAACTTCATGCTTACTGTAGCGCGACGGCCTCTCACCGAGAGGTGTTAAAGGCGGCGTTTTGTTGGACATAGTCTAAGGCTCGAGAGAGTTTAGGTTACACATTAGGGATCCAATCTATAACCACGATTCATGATTAATTAGATAAACGACGTAGTGAGTAGAACAATCAGAAAATGAAGTCACAACCCTTTCTCATCACCTATATAGAACCCCATTTTTCTATCATTGCGTGTGATTGAACTTGATAGTTAAGTTTAAATTAATTGCAACATTGGCGTTACATAGAAAACTTCATCACATCTAGATTATTTAACACAAGGAACACAATTTACACTTCGGTCGCTAGATTTGAGTCGTCGCGGGACAACTCTTATACTCACTTTATTATTTGCTAACGACACGTACACTTGCGTTTAGTTGTGATATACAAAGTCACAAACAAACCTCAATCAGTGAAGCACAAGCCAAAGGGAGCTGGATAAAGGCTCATACTCAGGATGTAATCATTGTGATAAAGATACCCCTGCATAGACTAGGAGAGTAACAGCCAAGGAATGCTTGTCTACATGCTTCATCTTAGAAATGGAACCAAAGTCCATGAAACAAGCCCTAGGGGATGCTAAGTGGATTAATGCCATGTAAGAGGAATTGAATGAATTTGAAAGGAACAAAGTATGGCACTTGGTGCCAAGACCAACGGATTATCTAATGATAGGCTAGAAGTGGGTTCAGGAACAAATAAGATGAAAAGAAAAATCATCATAAAAAACAAAGCTAGATTGGTTGTCAAAGGATACTCACCGGAGAAAGTAATAGATTTTGATGAGACATTTACTCCTGTGACAAGACTTGAGCAATAAGGATGTTCCTAACCTATGCTGCACACCAAGGATTTATGGTTTCCAAATGGATATGACTCGTATTTTTGAATGGAAAGCTTCAAGAGAAAGTCTATGTTGAGCAACTCCAGGCTTTGAGGACTATGAGCACCCTGAATATGTGTATAGGTTAGACAAAGCCCTATATGGACTGAAATAGGCTCCAAGGACATGGTATAAAACTCTCTCAATCCTTCTGTGTGATAATGGTTTTCAAAGGGGCAAGGTAGACACCACCATGTTTCTAAAAAAACACAAAGAATACACACTTCTAGTGCAAATATATGTAGATGACATTATCTTTGGTTGCACTAATAGTAAACTGTGTGAGAGGTTTTGTTGCACTAATGAAGTCTTTCAAATGAGTCTAATAGGAGAATTGGAATATTTTTAGGACTCTAAGTACAGCAAATGAAGAGTGAAATATTTATAAACTAAGTTAAATATTTGAGAAATACAGTGAAGAAGTTTGGTTTAGAAAATACAAGCCACATGAAGAATCCTATGAGCTCTACTACAAAGATAGATAAAGATGAAAGTGAAAAATTAATTGACCAAACATTATACAGAGAAATTATAGGATCTTTATTATACCTTACTACAAGCAGACCAGATATTCTTTATTCTATATGTGTTTGTGCTAGGTATCAATTTCATCCCAAAGAATCCCACTATACTGCAGTCAAGTGAATCCTGAGATATCTCAAAGGAACTCTTGATCTGAGTATATTATATAATAAGAAATCAGATTTTGAACTACTTGGCTATTCAGATGCCGACTTTGCAGGATGTAGAGTTGATAGAAAAAGCATGAGTGGATCATGTCAATTTTTACATACAAGGGTTGTATCATGGTTCAACAAAAACAGACCACCGTTACAACCTCTATGGCAGAACCTGAGTATGTTGCAACAGGGAGCTATACTGCACAAATTTTGTGGATAAGATCCCAACTATTGGATTATGGGATTGTGTTTTCAAAAGTTTCAATCTTTTATGATAACATGTCTGCAATTGCGATTCAGAAAACCTTGTTTTTTCCTCATGAACCAAGCATCATGATCTCAGGTATCATTTTATTCAGGGATCATATGCAAAAAGGTCATACTATTAAATTAGAATTTATTCCTATAGAGATATATTGTAGGAATTTTTACAAACCCTCTTGATGAGAATAAATTTATCAAATTTAGGGGTGAATTGGATATGATTGATTTAAATGAATAAGGCGAAAAATGCTCTATTGTACTGTACTGTATATTGAGAAGTGCTGTATTTTTATTTTAGGAAAGAAACAAACGGTACAGTTTTCTATGCTTGAATTTTTTATAACGGTCAGAAAAGTTATTGTTTTCACGAAATGAAATGCAACGGTTACTTTTTGATATTTATAAATGGTAACAATCTTTTGCCTATAAATACCCAAATACTTTGAGACTTAAAATATCTTTAACATTCTCTCTCTTTCTCTCTCTCTAAAGCACTCACTCTCATATTTGCGCTCTATTGCAAAACCTAACTTTCTAAACTCATACTTTCACCCTCGAATTCTTAATCTTTCAAATCAAAATGCTTACAAAAATGACCAGCATTCCTTCCAACTCATCAACCTCATATGAGAGGACTCAAATGCAACAGAGTCCTTTACAATCAAAGAAGGAGAAGGATATCAAGAAGAAGGTAGAACTCCAAACTAGAGTCGTTCTTGATTTCGATACATTGAACGATGAGCCCGAAGATGTCAAGGAGATTGTAGAGCTCATCTAGGAAGCTAGTATCAAACACCTATCTAAGTCACTAGTAGAATCTATGAAGATAAGGTTATGGATTTCATCGAAAAGGTTGAGGTAGCAGATGACCTCCAAGGAATCACATATACCTCTAACAAAGCTGGGATCCCAATCACAGCCAAAGACTTTGAAGATGTACTTCAAGTGCCAAGCGAAGAAGAGTCCACTATTTCTAACGAAACAATTAGTAATGGAAGATTTGGCTATGCTTATTGAAGAGTTCAAGGAGGCCAAAATTCGCACAATGAAAAAGCATATCTCAATAGTTCACAAGCTCTTGGCAGACGTGATGAAGAAGGCAATCATGTCTAGGGAACTCGCAAAGGATCAGATCACGACAGATCAACAGGAGGTTATGTGTCCTATTCTGATGAAGTCAAAACCAAACTAGGCCAAGCTACTGATGAAGCATCTAACAAAAGGCTGTATAGAGCAGACAACCACTCTATGGATGAATTTTAGGCATTTTTCGAATGGCAAAGTTGAAGCTGTCAGACAAGAAGGAAAGGGATTGGACAGCTTCAAAACAAATAGACATTAAGAAGATTGACATGTAGCCCAAGGGGTTTGCCAAGAAAGTAAAGACAACACAAACCACCTCTATGGCCTCATATCAACCCCTGAAGATAGTGGTTGATAAAGTGAAGGAAGCTAAGGGGAAGACCCCCAAAGAAAGCTCTTGCAGCAAAGACCACAGCTACAAAAGCTCAGACAGCGAAGAGCCTTGTTGCAAAACAGATGGTGGAATAAAAGAAAACCACTACAAGGCCTCCAAGGCAAGCCAGGAGAAAATTAGTGCTTCAAGAATCTAAGGAAGTAGAGGAGGCAGTCTTCAACACTCCAGGACAACAAACAATGGAAACAATTGCAGAGAAGGAAGTCACTCAACCATTGAGGGACTCAACTACACAGGTTGTTGGTGCGGAGGAGCTAGCACTTTCTATTGCAGAAGAACAAGAAATGTATGGAAATGCTGAAAAGCAAGTTGAGACTACACCAAGTCTAGTTCAAACCTCACTTGAGACCTCAGATGGAGGTCCACTAGGATATATTGCTCCTATCCCTACACCAAAAGTGGAGATGTCACTAGCCACAATCGAAGAAAGGACATTCTCAAAGATGATCCCTTGGAAGAATCTGGAAATTCCATAACTCAAATCTAGCCTTGGAGTTTATAAAGGACTCCGCTGAGAAGTTTGCAAGACTTCATACTGCTCATCTGCAAAAACTTGAGTTTGTGTACTTTGAGGAAGTTGAAGCAGAACTCAAGTGATTGATGGAAAAACATGTTCGTTTGGCCAGTGAAGAGATTTATGATTATCTCTCTCGACCTACCACTGACAGACCACCTTCTCCTACAGATGACAACGATGATGACAACATTAATGAAAAACATGTTGCAGGCGACGCAAACGATAATGATGGTGTGATATATGAAGTGGCCAAGGAAAGTGCTATTCAAAAGGATATGCAGACTGAAGTACAGGCTCCAGGAGTCGGGGAACCAACTATAACAATGGAGGATGCCACAAAGGATCCTATCGATCCAAAGGAAGAGATGATTACATACCAGGATGTTCAAAAGTCTATAGACGAAGTTACAGAAGAGACTACAGAAGAGGCCACCAAAGAGCCTGCAGACTCTGAAATTGCAGAAGAGAAGTTGAAGAAGAGACTATAGAAGAGGCAACGAAGGAGGGTATAGATAAAGCTCTTAACAGAAAAACGAGTCACATATCCCCTCCTAAGGACTTTGAAATTGCTCCTCCACTAGAAGAGATCATTCTTATTAAGGATGAAGGATCAAAAGCTATCATTGCAGCAGAAGAGGCTCCTACTGCTCTTGAAACAACACAGGAAGCGGCTTTTGGTGCCATGACCATGAATGTAATATCCCAAAATTTCGTACTTTAAAAATACATGAAGTACGTATATAAATTTTGGTATTTAATATGAAAAGTATGTACGAAGAGATATAACGAAATAGTAACGTTATATCGCTATTTAAAATATCCGTAAAGTACGCACATTATGAACGTGCAAATAAATATAACAAACGAGTAACGTTATAACGTTAAAATATTACGCGTTAGGGTTAACCATTTTAATCTTAGAAAATTTGAATTATTAAATGGGATAAGTTATTGATATTTTTGGGATAATTAAATCATCACGCATTAATTATCGGGTGATCAAAATTACGAAACTGGATAACCAACAGTCTGACGAAAATCTAAAAAGCATCTTTTCCCCTCCCAGCAACGATCCAAGTAAGCCCCTACAACCCCGGACCGGCGCGATCCCTCCCCCTCTCTTTACACAAAATCAGGCGAACATCTCTTCAACCACCATGTCGTCGTCGTCGTTTGATACCATCGACCACCACGAATCCTTTCCCACCTCGCCGAAAATCATCCCCATAGTCCAGTGTAGCCTGGAAGCCTTCTCGCAGTCGTCGTTGAGTTCACAGAGCTCTCCCATTCATTAGCCCCCTAGTGGTTTTCGACATCATTTTCGACCACCAATAGTGATGGCGACGGGGACAGGACGGTGACGAAAATCGGACAGTGAGGTACCGTATCCCAGCATTGGGATACTTTGGGCCTTCCTACAGAGAGTAACCCGTGGCCTCGTCACAATAGCGTTGAAGCCGCTACGTGCATGCAAAGATGAAGGGGGATGCCCATCGCTTCCTAGCTAGTTCTCACCCGTGACAATGACTCAGATGGACAACATTGGAGTGCAATGGCTCATACCCAAGCCACCAAGGCTATTCAAGGATGCAACAAATGATCGCAATGGATCAAAGAAGGGACACCAAGTTCGACCTTCTCAATGATTCCAAGGAAAACGACCAATGATCCAAAAGGAATGTCAATGTCGACCTTATCAGTTCAAGGATGCGATAATTCTTATTCGTTCATTTTTTCATTAGTTCACACAAATAGTGTAACTATGCTCTACATCCCCCGTTTCCTTTTTATTAATCGTTTAGTGGTCGCTTTCATTTATTTCTCGAGACGGTATATATAATATAATGGTGTGTATTCTAGTTCATTTAAACCCCAAATATCCCACCACGTATCAAACATGATCATTTATGAACGTCAAATGCTATATTTGTATGCGTATGGGTTATATATCTCAAATACGCATTTAGGTTTACGGTTCGACGCACGAGGTCGATAAATTCCTTGGTCAGGCAGCCGTTGCGGTCGCGACTTGGATTTGTCACGGGCACGACGGTTCTGCAGCCCAGAACATGCAGAAAACTCACGTTCGATGCACACAAATCCTTCAATTAACACCACAACGCTTCTACTCCATTCCTCATACACCATTCACAGCAAATAACATATCCCAAACACGCACGAAAGTAATTGGAGCTTGTGAGCGCATAAAAGAGCATCTCGGTCGAGTGAGGTTATCTTGAAAGCGTTTGATTTTCTTATGCACACGATCACACGAACGAATCCGTTGCTGCTCTTGTTCCCGTCCTTGATGTTGCTGGAGTTGTTGCGGTTGCTGGTGGCGATGATGGCGGGCTCAGAGGTGGTGTTTCTCGCGGTGTTGTTGTTGTTGTTGTTGTTGATGATGATGATGATGATGATGATGATGATGATGATGATGATGATGATGATGATGATGATGATGATGATGATG
>JAOVYX010020933.1:0-16380 GCA_035668315.1 Drosera spatulata | reverse complement strand
TTAAACCCCCCCCCCCCCCCCAGGCTATTCATTGTAAATTCTGTGTTTTTTTTTTACAGATTATTTGTAGATCAATTGTCATTGATTATTTGGTTTATACTCTTTCTCTAGTTGTGTAGTGTTGACTTCTTTCGATTTTCTGTTGAATTTGTCCTCTTTATTCATGACTATGGTAGCGTAAGACTCTATTATCGCATAGTAGTTGGAACTCTTTCATGGATTTTATGAGACGAGATTTATGAATTCAATAATTTCATGTTGAAGACTTATGGTATCATGTTCATGTGTCAATTTATTCTCAACTACCTATTCTGTGTATTGTAATTGATCACCTTAGTACGTAGGAGAACTATGTATACAGTCAAACCATTCTCGTTTGGTTGACATTAGTAACAACTTTATAAGTATAATATCTCAAAATTTTGATATTAAATATATTATAAAATATAACGTTATTTAAACGTACGAATAATAAAACGAATACGTAACATTAAACATAATGTTATAACGGTGTAACGTATGTGTTTAACAAATGTACGTATTAAATATAACGTACGTGCGACGATATAATGTAACGTTATAACATTATAGTACACGTATTTTGGCTTATAAAATGCAGTTCCGGAAACATTAGAAATTTACAACGAAACAAATGTCACTAAGTTAGAAATAATTTGACCTATTTACAGGCGTATTTTTCAATAAAATAATAGAATGAAATATGGATAAAAATAGACTGATAACAATCAAACGAAGGAGTGAGTTTGAAACATTCAAACTTCCTCCCTCCCAGCTTTCTTCCTACACCAAATCATACCGGTCATCAATCACGCGCATGTACGACCACATCGCCCAAAAATCCCATGTCATCACTTCACCAGATCATGCTCCATGCCTTCCATCACCTCACAGCATCTCACCCGCGTCAAACTATCACCACAGCATCTCACAGGCACATAAGCATAATCACCAAACACCCTCTCCATTTTTCCTACGCCTTTTTCTTTCACCAACCCACCACAGCTGCAGCCACGCCATCAGTCACCACCAAGTTAAGGCAAGCACGGCGACATCTCAAGCGTGACTGCAACAGAAGCGAGGAGCAGGAAGGAGGAGGACGAAGTTAAAGACAAGGAAGACGAGCATTTGAGGTAACCGAACCGATGTATGGAGGACCGTTCAAAGGTGTTTGATGAAATGGCAGTGTTTCTGGTAAACCAGCACTGTCGCGCCCGTGACCTAGGAAAACTTTCTGATTTTTGAAAATTAATCTGTCGTGCCTGCGACGGTACCATGGTCGCGCCCGCGACCCCTATTACGGCCAGATTTAAATCTAAATGCTATTTTCAAAGCCTAATTGCATGTGATCGATGCATAAATGTTTATGTTTAAAAGGCATATTAAATATATGTAAACTACGCGACACTTTAAGCAACGCCGCGACAGTGCAATGTTGTGGCCGCGACGCGATTCCCCGAGTGACGATCATGCACATAATGTTTGTAAACATATATCGCCTATATACATATATAAAGTATACAAACTGATTTTTTTTTAAAGCTACAATAAACATCAGATGAAATCAACATAAATACATGCCTAAGTAAGCATGGGAATGGTTTGGAATTACGCCACTTGGTAATATGATCAAAAGAAATACGAACCAATAATGAATGAACATTCCAACAAAAGCTGAACAGTGTATATACATGTCATGGCTTGTCAAGTCATCTGTTATAACCTCTTGAGAGTGTCTAGAGCTTGAGCTCGACTCCGTTATCATTTTCTCATGCTGAACCTGTATGAAGAAGGTCGAACGTAACATTCCTTCTTGAATCTATCGAATGTCATGCGAATGTCATCAAGACTAGACTCTAGCCAATTTTCTTGAGTCATCGTCACGGATGAACTGAACTAGCTCGGGAGCGTTGGGCATCCCCCATCGTCTTAGCATGCATGCAGCGACTTCAACGCCGGACGTAGCAAGGGCACTGGTTACTCTCTGTAGGGAGGCCTAAATCTATCCCAACGAGGGGCAAATACACCCCATTGGAAATGCACTTTATCCACTAAAGTGTAAGGCGGAGTACAATCTTGGCACGTACTTATCGAATCGACGGATTCTTGTAGCCCGATTAACGAATAACATGTTTTGAAATCTGTAACTGTTGAGATCCCTCGAGTCATTGGTCCCTAATAAATAACAACGAACGCAAGCAACATGAATTCATACACAAGGCACATACTTAATATGGCGTACGTATTTTCTATTAAGTATAAATCTGTTTTACTGGTAGTCAACGATTCGCCATAGTCAGGGGAGTACCCTGCAAATGTGAGGCATATAGTCTAGGTTATTGAGTTTCATACTCACGGGTTATGTATTCCGTTTACAGGTAAGATACCAGACGATCAGTGAAGACGTTAGTCGTCTTATGCATTTTGGGAGATATTGTGATGAAACCTGTAGTCATTTTGGATATGTAATAAATGCCACGTACTAATCATGTCGCCAAACTATGTAATTAAGTAACTTCCTCACTACTGATGTAAAATGATTTGTAATAGTTGAGCAGGTTGAACTGAAGCATCATAGATATTTTCCTTAACTCTTGATACCTCTAGATCAGTTTGGTTTTGTTAGCCTTGTCATGAACTTGGTTCGTGACGGCATAACGCCACGTGTCCTATCAGCGGAGCTCGGGGTGTTACAATAAGTTAATGTCATTCTCTTTTGGTTAACCTATAATCATATGAATATGCGCATGATATGACACTAATTTGTGTTAGGACAATGTCATGAGGTGTAAATGAAATATTCACAGTACGACATGTTTAGTCTATGTTATATTCTCCTTTTGAAATAGAGTAATTGTGTTAGTTTGGTTATGACATGTTTTATGATAACCAATAATTCACTCCAACAACTCTCTTTTTGTCGTACCTAATTAAAACACCTACCATAATAGAACATGAGATGAAAATGTTAGTCCATCGATTAAATCCATAAAGAGTGAAACTTACTATTACCATACATTTTATCAGCTTTGATCAGAGTTTTGTTATACAAAATTAAAAAAGAAGACGAATTTAGTAGATCAACAAGTTAATTCACAAAATTTAAAAAAGACCGTTCTCTGTGGATCTCTATGTTATACAAACTTACTATTGCTCCTCACTACTAAATTTTTGTTAAAGTTGTGTTGTGTGAAGTAGCATGATATTTCAATTTATAACACCTTACGACAGGTTCTATCACCTCACAACAGTCTTCAACCTTTTCCCTTCACCAAGCGACCATGTTGTATTCCCAATCTACTACGCTTCTGTCTCTGTTGCAAGCCAACCTTGTTGTATCTAGTCTGTTGTATTTTTTGACATGGTCTTAATCCTAAGCCTTTGGTCCTAGTTCCTGATAGATTTGTTCTTCCTTTCCCATCTGCATTTACAATCTTCAAGTTCACGTTTGCTTCTGATGCCATGATCCTGGCCGTCTTTGGTTTGACAACCATTTAAGGCAAGCTCACTCCAACTCTATATTTTCCTTGGACTTCTATCTTCCCTTTTTTGTATCAAGGTCAATGCTTTCAATAAGCTTGGGGGAGTACCAAGTTGGAGTTCACTTAGCGTCGAGTCTAGGTCTAGGTTGTATCATTTCTTTGTCGAGCCATGGTTTGATTCATTTTGAGTTTATGGTGGTGTGTTGAGAGATCTTTGATGAGTGAAAGCTTGAGTTGGTTTGTCATTAGAGCTATGTGGATGAGACATGAGCTTGTAGGAACATCAAAACATTTTTAATCTAAAACAATGAATAAGAAAGTGTCATATTAGACAAACCGACAAACCTAAGATGGCAACCTCTTCGATTTCATGACGGGGCTCATCTGAAATATCATCACGTTTGACTTTCCTATTAAATCATGGGATTGTGAGACAAGCAGTTAGACTAAACTCTTTTCATGCGGTTAGCATGTTTGCTTGCACCCGTGTTAAAGCAATGTGATACGTGTATTGGAAATTATATGTCCCCTTCTTTGTCACCATAGCCTTAAACCATTCCTTTTTCTCCAACATTATGATTCTTCTTTTCATTGTTTTCTCTCATATGTGCTTGGATGATGAGTATGCTCTATATATTTGGCTCTACATGTTTGGTTGGAGTGTGTTTGATTGATTTATGACACATACCTCTCTAAAGAAACCCCTCTCAAGTTTTTGCCTTATGCTTGAGTCAACGATGGTTAGGGAATGGGGTAGAAACTCTAAAGTGTGTAAAGGGGAAGGGTGTGCTTGAAATGTAAATGACACAAAATGTGCAATGCTTAAAAGCTTGCTTGGTTACAATGCAAAGTTTGCAAAACTTTACAATGTAAATTTTCATGTTAATTTGAATAATAAAAAGTCATAAGCCCTAAATAAAAGGGAAGACTTGTGAGTGTTGGAGATGCTTGGTTATAGATTTCATGGTTTTGCCCCAAAGCACAATGCTTACTGGTTAAATGGGGAAGGTAGAAGGATCATCACTTGACTTAGCATATTTCCATAGTTTTCTACCAAGCTCCACATGACCTAAAGCTATCCTCCTTTCATCCTTTTTACGTTTTCTTTTCAAACCCGATTGGATTCCAAAGCATGTTATTACAAAGTGAATAAGTGGGTGTAATGTTAGGTGAAATCGCTTGTTTGCTTGTCCTATTATTTGAGTTAAAATCTTGCCGTTTTGAGTTTATGAGTGATTATCAATATGATCCTCACGATCATTTAGGATGGTGGCAGATGCCTAGTCTTGAAAAAAGCAAAATGACATTAGGATATGATCATGCATTTGTGTCGTTGGGGGACGATGAGTGGTTTGTTAGCATCTCGAGTTATGACACTCGATGGTTGTGATTGTTAGAGTTTGGCATGTTATGACGATCTTGTTTGTCTCATCATTCCATTGCTTGAGGACAAGCAATAACTCAAGCTTGGGGGAGTTGATTAGAGTAAAAATGCATGTTTCATCTACTCTGGAGTTGCATATTTATAGGCATTGTGAAGGAAATGTCTTCATCCGAAGCGTGAGTGTTTAATGCTACTTCTCGTGTGATCAGCCACATCGTTTTGCATGATAAGTTGAATCGTCTCTCGTGCATAGCAGTCGAAGAAGAACAATCTGCCCTTCAATTCATCATGATGCTAGGACCACTTGCATTTTTTTTTTTCTCCTAGGCCGTTGCATTTTTTCCATTTGCTTTCTCTTTCTCTTCTCTTACTCTTTTGTTTTCTTTTTTTCTTATTTTTTTAGGTAATATACACATAGTGTATTACACACATGAGGGACCACAATTATATAAACAATTCTCCCCCTCCGAAATGATGGGGCCATTGCCATATCCGCTTGTTGTCTACAGAAATCAAACTTTTTCATGGGGTAAGGTCTTCATCATCATATTTAACCCGTTATCATCAGTATGGATCTTTTGGAGTTGAAATCGTTTTTTGTCCAGTGCATCATAAATCGAGCGAGATATCACATCGAGCGAGATCTCGATGTATCGTTACTACGATATCCATAGCTTTCTATTCTTTCTATCACAGGAGATCTACATTCCATGGATCTGCCTAACCGGACCCAAACCTTTCATTGTCAACGGATCTACCTAGCCGAACCCAAATCATTCCATGGATCTACATTCCACGGATCTGCCTGCTGAATGAAGACACAAGAATCAAATAACATCTTCTTGTACTCATTGTCAACTATAAAGAACTCAAACTTGTAGTATCACTTTTGAGACGCCTGTTTCAAACCATAAAAGCTCTTCTTCAACCTGCATATCTCCTTTCCTTCGACATAAAACCCTTCAGGTTGCTGTGTTGTATATCTCTTTCTCTAAGTCATCGTGGAGAAAAGATGTCTTCACATCAAATTGCTCGATCTTGAGGTACAAGTGGGCTGCCAATCATAATACAACTCTGATAGATGACATTTTAATAACTTGGGAGAAAATTTCATTGAAGTCGATACCTTTCCTCTGACTGAACCCTTTCACAACCAATAGACCCATCTGTTCTTTAGCGCAAGCTTGTCCTTAAGCAATTTCACAAACTAGAATATATAATTCTCATACAATGATTGTATCTCTTCTTGCATGACTTACGACCAACAATCGCTATGCGGATCTAACATGCCTTTCCTGTACCTCTCTGGTTCCTCCCATCAATCAGCAATACGTAATGTGTATCAGGATATCTGATGGATGATTTGCGTTCTCTCGTTGAGTGTCGCGTACCTAGTTGTAATAGCGGTTGTATTGGAACTGGTTCTTCCTGCGGCCCTAATGGTTTTGAACCATCAACATCAACACTAGCTTCTTCATCACCGAGATAATCCTCCACATCTCCTCCTAGTTTTCTAATGGCGGAGAAGAAAGTGGATCCAAGTTCATTAGGACATCTTCCTGGACTCTTGTCTTCTCTGACTTCTTGATGTCCTCGATGGTTTGATCTTCGAAAAATATAACATTGTCTCTTCTTCTCATGAGCTTCCTGGCTACTGGATGTCTGGACCCCATAATCCGAAACCAAATTCTTCACTAGGATAGCCAAAAAATATACATTGTTTCGTCTTACTATCAAGCTTAGCGCGTTCATCTTTCGAGAAGTGCACTATGCTCTGCATCCAAACATCTTCAACTATTGATAGGACACGTCTCTTCCTCTTAAATCATTTCTGGAATATCACCATTCAACGGACTGAAAGGAGAATGGTTGATCAAATAAGCAGTTGTTAGTAGTGCCTCCCCCGAAAATGATTTAGGGAGCTTCGTATGAGAGAGTATAGAGCAAATCTTCTCTGAGATGGTTCTGTTCATTCTCTCTGCGACTCCATTCTATTGAGGTTTCTTGGGTATCGTCTTCTTAAGCCTCATGTCGTTCTTCCTGCTATATTCCTTGAACGGACCTCTATACTCGTCACCATTGTTTGCTTTGATGCACTTAAGCTTCCTTCCAGTTTATCTTTACACTTTGGCATCAAACTCTTTGAACAAGTCCAGTAAGTGATCTTCACTTTTCAAAGTACAAACTCAAACCTTTCTAGAATAGACATCTATAAAAGTAACAAAATAGTATGCAGCACTTAGAGATCTCTCACTCATAGATGTTAGACTATGAAAAACTTAGCCATTAGTGATAAGCAAAACAACTCCAAGGAAGTCACCAAGGCAACAATGGTTTAGACCCACGGGACAGAAGGGCCAAGATTTGGAGATCAATAGAGTATAGATTAGTAGTTTAGCAAAGTACAGATTGACTGGATTAGGTCTTCATGTAAGAAGAGAGGAACTAGGCAACGGAGTTGGCTTCAGAATGCACAGAATCAATTCAGTCAACTAACCAGAAGCATTGATTCAATAACGGAGGCTAAGTGTTCTACTGATAGCATATCAGTGGAGGAGAGCACCAGAGCTCAGTATAGGTACAAACAAGGTAGGAGGTGTCCCTTAAGGTCCGGGGTGAGCTTGAAGCTACGAAGAAGAGGACGTCTGAGCTGGAACATGAGGTCTTTTGTCTCTAGGAAGAGAAGAAGATGCGAAGGCGACAACTAAGGAGAAAGAGAAGGCGACAAAGGCCGTGAAGGTCGAACTGGCCAAAGTCAAGTCTGAGTATACTAGGAAAGAGAAAGATGGCAAATGGGAAGCCTAGAATATCGGGGTCGAGTACGGGTACCAAGACCTTGTAGATATCTTCAGCGTTCGCTGCCCCGACTCTCTTGCCTTATAGCTCATCTTAACGACCTGGGTTGGGTTTCCAAAAAAATGGAGGAATGTTCCTAATGCTCAGGTTGAGGGCTTAGAATCCGAGGCTGTGGAGGAGATCGCATCAACCCCTCCCCCCTCCCTCCTCTTCACTGCTCTGGGCGAGGCTCCCCCTGCTATTGCCAATTGATAAGACGAGATGGCAAAGACCCTTGGGGATAATCACGCCAAAGCTTCGTTTGCCCTTTGATATGCTTGTAGTGTATTTTGGTGCTTTATTTTGTTGTTTTCTTTTGTTTTCGAAGAGAACTTTGTTCGGTCTCCTGACCTTGACCTTGATATTATACTCCCAGTATTCTGGTCTTCTTTTTGTTGTATATGTTTAATAGGACGTTGTAGACTCTTCTATATATATTACTATCATTACCTTCTTTATGATTCATCTCCTCCGACATCGACCCAAGCTAAAACCCAAGCTAAAACCTTCTTTATGATTCAGGCCTGAGGTCGAGATCCTTATCAAAAGGTTTATCATTTCAAATGATGTTCATCCCTTGGGTTTTTTAATTTCATCTTCTGAATTCAAGCTTATTTTGAGGTCTCACTCAAAGGTACTCTTATTCATCATAACTCAAAGTAGAACATGAGGCAAGTTCGGGGCTACAAAAGGATACGCTCTTTCCCTAGCTTGGTATCAGTGTTTCAACTTTGACCTTAGACATAGTAGCATTTGAGATCATCTGCATTGGAAGTTTTGGGCAATTCTTGCTCATTCAGTCGTGCTATCTTGTATACATCCTTTCCCTTCTCTATGATGACCTTGTACGGCCATTCCCAGTTCTTCAAGAAATTGTCCCCTTAGGTTTGTGCCTCGAACTCGGCCTTCCTTAGTACCCAATCTCCGACCTCGTATTTCCTTTGTTTAACATGCGAGTTAAAGTACTGGGCAACTTTGAGCTGAAAGGCCTAGGCTCGGATCTCAACAAGCTCTCTTTTTTTCTTCAAAAAGGTCCAAGTGTTCACGTCGTAGCTCCCCGCTCTTCTCAAGGTCCAAGTGGCTGACTTGAGCAGTTGGGAATTTGACCTCAATTGGAATGGCAGCATCCATCTCGAAGGTAAAGGCGGAGAGGGTTTCCTTTGTCGATCTTAATTTTAGGAGTGCTCCAATAGGTCCAAAGATGGAGGGGAGTTCTTCAGCCCAAAGACCATTGGTTGAGGTGATCTTCTTTTTTGGTGCTTGTTTGATCTCCCTATTGACATCCTTGACCTGCCTGTTCGATTTGGGATGCTTGACCGAGATGAACCTTTGCTCAATATCTAGCTCTTGATAATATTCGGCGAAGTTGGAGCTGGTGAACTGTGTTCTTATTGGATATAAGTATTTCGGGGACCCCAAACTTGCACATGATCGACCTCCATCTAAAGATTTGTACTGTATTATCCGTTCTCTTTACTACTGCCTCTGTCTCGACCCATTTCGTGAAGTAGTCCACAGCTATGATGGCATACTTCCTTTGCCTTGGTGCCAAGAAAAAAGCACCAAGTATGTCTATTCTCCATTGTGCGAAGGGCCCTGGTATCTCCATGGGTGTCATCTCTATTGCGGGCTGTTTGTTGAGTGTGACCATCCTCTGACATCTGATACATCTTTTAACTAATTCCTTTGCATCGAACGTCAGGGTCGACCAGTAATATCCCTGTCTCATACATCTAAAAGCTAAGGTTTGTGCTTCATGGTGGTTTTCACATACTCCTTCATGAACCACGGTCAATACGACCTGGGCTTGTTTCGGCCTTATGCATTTGAGAAACGGCAGGGAGTAAGACCTTAATTTTGTAAAGGTCAGGGCCTATGATGAGGTTATTTGTGGCTGTTCTTCGTACTTTCTTTGCTTCTTTGGGGTCCTTGGGTAGAGTCCCATCTTCGAGGTAGTATCGGATGGCGTCGACCCAGGTGTGATCGACCTCAATGGCGTTTGACTACTTGGTTTGTTTTTCTTGGGGCTCTCACGATTTCGATGTAAAGCTTATCCTGGATCCATTTACTCATTCGTGAAGACAACTTGCTGAGCTTATCAACCACCTTATTCTCCCCTCAAGAAATTTTTTGGATCTTGAATTCAGCGAATTTCTGTTTAAGTTTCAAAGCTTGGTCAAGGTACCCCCTAAATTCCGAAATGACCTCGCATTTTTCTTGCTCCTGTTCTACCACCAACCTAGAGTCTGAGTAGACCTCTAGTTCACTAACATCGAGGTGAATTGCAAGTCTGAGGGCCATGATGAATGCTTCGTATCCGCGACATTGTTTGTTGCAGTGAAGTTCAGCTTGATCGAAAAAGGTACTCCCAACCCTTGGGTGAAATGAGTAGTACATCCACTGCTGCGCCATTCTTATCGGATGACCCATCAACGAAGGCTTTCTAGGAAGGTCGTCCCAAGCTTGTTTGCGGCTCGAACGATGCATTTTTTATCCCAGTCTAGAATTGGCATTTGGCCAAGAAGTGGGCTAAGACTTGAGCTTTGATGGGGGTCCGAGGTTCAAACTATACGTCAGATCACTAAGTTAGAAGCTCTCAAGAGGCTCCTTGAGGGAGAAGATCCCATCTAGTTTTCTTATCTGAGGCTAGGTTGCGACGAAGCGATCTTAACTGGTTGAAAAGAAAGACAAGTTCAGAAATGGGGTAGCGATGGAAAGAATTGGAGAGGGAGGTGGAGTAATGTTGTTATGGAAAGATGATTTAATCATCTCAGTCTGGCAGATGTCACATAGGTTTGTAGATGCCATTACAGAGAGCTATGATCGCTTTCCAAGGTGGAGATTCCCGGGGTTTTACGATGAACCCAACACTTCTCATCGTCGTGAAGCTTAGGGCATGTTAACAGATCTGGCTATGGTAGTGGATTGACCGTGGTTATATGGAGACCACTTTAATGAGATTTTACAAGCACAGAGAAGCAAGGTGGCATAGCTCTTGACTTCATGTTAATGGTAGATTTCAAGGTGCCTTACCGGAATGTGGACTTGTTGATTTAGGGTTTCGGGGCCCTAAATTTATTTGGGGGGAAAAGTGAGAGATAAGATCTCGGTCTGGGAATGTCTAGATCGATTCGTGGCTATGACGAGCTGGATAGAAGCATTTCCAGTAGCAAGTGTTCGAAATGTGGTGACCCATGTATCTGATCTCCTTTTTGTACTGATTAATTGGAATGATCGACATGGAAATATTGATTCACCCCATCCTAGAAGTCGCTAGATATTCGGCTATGAATCCGCTTGGGATAAAGAAGCCGAATGTGGTCGTCTTGTACAGGAAGCCTGGTCCAGTGAAGATAATGAAGCAGTGGATAATCTACCAAAAAAACTTCAGGGAATTGCTAGCCAAAGAAGAGTCCTACTGGTCACAACGAGCATGAATCGCATGGCTAAAGGAGGATGATCGTAACTCGGGATTTTTTTTCATGCTCGTGCTAGTTACAGAAAGCGATGAAACTTGATTTCAAGCCTAGAGGATGACTCTGATACTTGGAAAACAGGGAATGATACCATTTGCAATATGGCTAGTGACTTCCTTATTGACTTTGTTCAGCTCGCAAAGACAACAACAATTGACACTTAATTTTGATAGGTGGAATTCGATCCTTCCAGAGCATGATGTTGCTGTACTAGCTCAAGATTTCAGTCCTAGTGAAGTAAGAGCTAGAATCGAACAAATTGCGCGAAACAAAGCCTCGGGTCCAGATGGGTTCAATGTTCAATTCTTCAAGACACGCTGGTCTACTGTTGGGATAGAGGTTACACAGGTGGTGTTAGCAATTCTTCGCGGACAAGGTGACATCTCATAAATAAACTCTACTTTCATCACTTTATGCCCGAAGGTCAGGTATCCTAAGAAAATTAACCAGTTCCAACCCATTAGCTTATGCAATGTGTTATATAAATTGATTTCGAAGGTCATTGCTAATCGTTTAAAGTAGGTCTTGCCACACCTGATATTGGACTGTCAAGGCGCATTTATTGAAGAGAGGTTGATCACCAATAACACTATTATGGCATTTGAGAGCATGCACTTTCTGAGGAATCGAAAAAAAGGGAGGCAAGGGGTCTTTGTCCTTATGCTGAAACATGGCTAAGGCCTTTGATCGAGTCGAATGGAATTTTCTGAGATCGATTATGCATCGGATGGGCTTCCCTAAATATTTTTCGGCCTTGATCATTCGATGTGTGGAAGCAGTCACCTATCCTATTCTCATCAATGGCAGACAAACACCACCTTTTACTCCAAACTGAGACATACGACAAGGTGTTCCCATGTCATCATATCTCTTTCTCATGTGTGATGAGGCTTTGTCTTTCCTCTTGCAGAAATCCTAGGACAAAAGGTGCCTACATGGCTTTAAAATCTGCCCGGACGCCCCCAGCATTAACCACTTACTGTTCGGAGACGACAGTCTTGTCCTAGGAAAAGCAAGAGTAGAAGAGGCAGTGGAATTGCATGAGATCCTACGATGATATGAACTGGCATCCGGACAGAGAATGAATCGAGAAAAATCAAGACTTTGTTTCATTCCATGCACGCCGTAGCTGGTCCGGTAGAGCTGTACATGAACCAAGCTACTCATGAGTAGTTCGAGTTTGACTCGATAAAATTTCGACTCGAGTCGGCTCGAGAATAAAAAATTACTCGAATAATACTCATTTTTTGGATCCGACAAACTATTGAGTTCGACTCAAGCTTAACTTGTAAGATTGTGAACTCTTTGAATTCGACTCGAACTCGACTCGAAGACTTCGACTATTTTTTTTCAAAAATCGTTGTTTTTTCGTTCATAACAATAAGTATACAGATTTTGAGAAACAAGGATATAATTATATTGTTACATGATAAAAGAAACGATCCAATTTCTTACAATTATGAAATAAGAGTAAAAAATAATGGCATTATTATTTTGTTTACACTCATAAATTTATATTATAATCCGAATCTTTTACTACTTGCAAATACAAAAAAACACCTCCCGAGTTTTTATTAATACCATAAAATTTTATTCTCTGGAGTGAACCATAATCTTAATTTGATTCACAATATTCGAGACTGACTCAGATATGGCTTGAATTCTATTTCGATTACTACCAGACAAACTACTCGAGATCGGCTCAAACTCGACTTGTTTCTACTCGAGTTCGGCTCGAACTCGAAATGAATAGTAAAAGTTTAACTCGAGTTCGTCAAAACTCGACCCGACTCGGTTCGTGTACAACTCTATGGTCCGCCAACAATTTAGCACTATTCTAGGCATGCCCGAAGAGGCCAATTTGGGAAATTACTTAGGCATGCCTACGAGTTGCAGCCACTCTAGGAAAACCTTATTTGTCGGGGTTTAAGACAGAATGTGGAAGGCTTTGCAAGGTTAGGATGAAAAGCTATTGTCACTCGCTGGCAAGGAAATCCTAGTCAAAGCGATACTCCAAGCTATTCCAACGTATATAATGTCTTACTTCAGGTTAACAGAAAGCCTAGTCGAAGACCTACAAAGAATCTATAATAGATTCTTATGGGGATCCAGGGATGGAAGCAACAAAATTCATTGGGCAAGCTGGAACAGGCTATGTGCTCCAAAGTCAGCTGGAGGCCTTGGATTCAGAGAATCCGGTTGTTTTAATGATGCGATGCTAGCCAAACAGTTAGTGGTGACTGATTCAAAACCCGCAATCGCTCGCAGCTAGAGTTTTGCAGGCGAAGTATTACCTGAACAAGACTGTTCTTGAAGCTGAGGTAGGAACAAACCCGTCATATTTGTTGCGAAGTATCATCTCAGCTAAGTCTCTTATTTTGTTGGGCTCTGTCGTCGTCTTGGCTCAGGCCATCGAACACGAATCCTAGGTGATCCATGGGTTCCAGGACTACTATACAACAACCTACCTGCCATCCCATACCAGCCGCAGCCAGAAGCCACGGTAAACATGCTGATCAATGAGACACATAAGTCATGGAAGCATGATCTAATCTTCCAGCTCTTCCCAGCAGAGATTTCTCAAGCTATCATTAAAAAACCGTTGGGTTTGGCATCACGCGACGATTGATGGTCTTGGGAACTTGAGCTGAGTGGGCAATTCACAGCTAAAAGTGCTTGTAAAGCAGCGTACAAGTACAGATTTGAGGAGTTTGAACCAGATCCAGATGCACAACAAGCATGGCGTAAGCTCTGGAAACTTAATATCTCACCCATGGTAAAAATTTTCCTTCTCCGTGCCTGTAAAAACCTTCTGCCAGATTGTTCGAACGTAGCAAGCAGAGGTATGAATATCGATGTGGCCTGCCCCCGTTGCCGGATTGCTCCCGAAACCCTCCTGCATGTCTTCGGTTCCTGTGAAGCAGCTAAAGAGGTATGGCAACTGGAACGACAAATACCTGCACAGCTGTTAGAAATTATGAACATCTGTGAATGGTTTTTTATGCTCCTGAACAAGGGGAAATAGTTGAGGCGGAACGAGCTGCGAGGATTATGTATAATACACGGGCAAGTAGGAATGCTTGGGTTCACAATGCCAAAGAGCAACCAGCCTTCGTGGTACACCAAGCAGCAAAGCAACATCTGGTTGCATTTCAGCGGGCAAATGCTGACAATTCCCAACAGGTGAAATGGCAAGCTCCTCCTACGGGGCGTCAGAAAATAAATGTTGACGGTGCTATGTGAACAGAAGGTGTAGTTTCCCTTGGAGTCGTGATCAGAAACCAGCAAGGTGACATAATTTCGACCGCAGGCAAGAACATAAAGGAAGTAGTACAACCAATCATTGGGGAATCAATGGCCATCCGTTGGGGACTTGAAATAGCAAATTCCTTGGGCATGGGGAGTATAATCGTGGAGTGGGATTGCCAATAAGCAACGAGGATGATAAATGCAGGAGTTGCGACCTGTCCGTTCAAGGTAGTATCATTGAAGATTGTTTGGAACTCATGCGAAGCTTCCAGGAACTTTATTGCTCATGGGTGGTGGCACATGAGATGGCTTGATATGCATATATATATATACATATATATATATGTATGTCATACAAATCAATTATGGGACTCGCTTACCCCTGTAGCCGTTCTCAATATGCGTATGAACGAAATGGAGCAATAAAACTCTGACCAAATCGGCATTTTCAAAAAAAAAAAAAAAAAAAAAAAAAAAAAGCAGGGAAAAGGGTAGCCTTAGATTTTTATCGGGTGACATTCATAAATTCAACGGGTGGTTTCAATAAAAAAAAAAAAAAACTACACCGACCATACAGGCATGCTAGCACCCAATTTCAATGCCAAGCAGGTGAGAAAGGTACACGATATCATCTAGCAAAATTAACAAAAAGACCAACAAAATTTTCTGATCCTCTGCATCAGGAACGCCACACAGCTCAAAACTTCTCGTCATCACATTGGATACTACCCTGCTTTAAGGATTGGCCTGAATACAGCATCATTTCTCGTTCGACTTCATTCTTTCACGAGCCCACCATCGTCACATCAAGATCGGCAAAGACACCTCCTACTTCCTGCATAATAGAGACAATTATTTGTAGATAATAAAGGAAGTGCACCAGCATAAGACAGAAAACCAGTGCTTGCAGGGTGGAATTAACATTTCGATCAGGACGGCCTTGACAGAAAGAACTGGAAGTAGTAATTTCACAGCTCATACAAAATCATCAAATGCTTGAAGAATACTACGGCAATGTTCTTCTACATTCTCCAATCGATCACTCTCCCCTTAATGATTGACCATCCATAGATACACAAGAGTATCTATGAAGAGTGCACAAGACACTCCAATTAGCACAACTCTGAGATGCTAAAGTGTATGGTTAACATTCAATAAACGTTCCAGGTAAGTACAACACTACCATTGACTGAAGTAAACTCTATCGTCTACTCTTTTTTGCTCACCCTTTTGATACTTACTCTGCTAATGTTCTGCTGACAACAGCAGCAGAACTGCTGTAGTCGCAGTTCTATGGAGTATAACAGAATGCATGAGCTCACTGAAAGCCAGAATTCTAAAACTCTCTACACTCTAATGCACCAACTGATTTATTACAAATGCATGAGGAAAGCATGAGGTAACAGATCCCTGCAGTAAAACTAGTAAGATTGCCTTCAGAAAGAAGAAGCTACCAACCTGTTGTTCTTAGTAGATGGCACAAGCAATCCCCGTTTCTCAAAACTTTTAAAACGATCCTTTGCAAGCGTGCAACAACCCTACAAAAGTTTAAATCAGACGCTTAAATGTCTGTAGACCAACAACACTAAAAATCCATGAACAAATAGAACTTGCACAAGGCCTAGTTTATGCTTACATATGATATAATATTAACTAATCAGGCTCCAAGGAGTAGGTTGTTTGAGTTTATTTGCCAATGAAATCAACCAAGGGTCGAAATAAGCGCTGAAAAGGACATATCATAATATCTATTTGGCTATTTGCATGTTAATGGTCTACAAACCCTTAGTATGAAAATCCATTTTAGGTACACCAATTTGTCCAAAATACCCTATCCAAATGTCACGAGGTTTATGTTCTCTACGACAATGAAAATGTGTTATACAACACCAGAAGGGACAAGGTCAGGGGCGGGGGCGGAGGGGGGGGGGGGGGG
>JAOVYX010020932.1:0-16382 GCA_035668315.1 Drosera spatulata | reverse complement strand
AATTGTGATTTTGAGAATAAAATTTTAACACTTACATGAAACTGTATATCTTTTTATTTAAGTTCGACTTATCATTACCTATTATTTTTAACAATATAATATACTTAAAAATTTAAGTTATTACATAACTCCTCCCATGTCATCAACCTGTAAAAGACACGTGAATTAACATGATACGACATGTATTACATGAAAAGCCTTAAACCTTTAATTATGGTCAAGGGCTTATAAAATAAGATTTAACATGACCAACAAGAATTATTATCCTGTATATATATTTATACATTTATATATTTATATATCCATGTTTGGCATATGGTTGCTGAGTGTTGTTTGCATTACATCCTGTTTGTGCATGAAAAACGTATGATATAATAAGCATGCCGGCCCCCTGAAATGGACATATAGCTTATGTTACTAGGTTTTCGAGCTCACATTTACGTGTTTGCTTCAGGTAATAAAGAGATGAGAGATGGATACGTTTCACGAAGCAACGTCGAATAATTAGCTTTGCTTAACATTTAATTTTATTTCATGAACGGTTTGATTTTCTTGTAATAAAAGATAATATAAGTTTGGATTATTTCATGATTAATTTTCAATATTTCTGATATCTAAATCCCTTGTAATCTCGTCGACTTGCTTCGAAAAGTGTTCGGAATGACGATAACGCCATATATCAAGCAAATATTGGACAGATAATTTTGAGACGTTACAATAATGATTTGGCCAGATCGGATCCTGAATCCTGATGAAGAACAGTGCACAATTATATCTCTAGAATTAGCATGGAAACGTTACAACATTGATTCAATACAAAGTGAGCTGTTTTGGTACAAGGATTTCACACTTATAAGATGCTTTGCAAATGGGTGACATTTAGCTGGTTAGGGCTCATCTTATTACAATCTAAGATTAGTGACAAAGCAATACCAACATCATACAAAGTGTTCAGTCGGGTACTCGTTCTCATATGCATTGTAGTCGTAATAGAGTCTTTCTCCTTTCGGTATGTCCCTATTTGCAATTAACAGGACACGGCACTCGCCATTGATGTTATACCTCACACACTTTAGGTTCTGCTTCTTCCTCCCTTCACTGCATCAGAAAATACATGCTCTGATCTCATTAATTCATCAGATAGCGGCATTTTAACATTAAAAGATTGATTATAAGCTAAATGCTCACTTATAAATCCAATGTGGGCATTGTTAGACTTGAGGTTGTAAACAAGAACTGAGAGATCACCATTAGACAATTAAGTTAGCTCAACAGAGATGTGTGCTTACGGTGTGTGATTGTTGATGCCATTGATGAAGCGAGCAATGTTGCTTCTTTTGTCGGGACAGATTACAAGACTTTGCGAAGGATTAGCAGCATAAAGCAATGTCATCAAGCTATCTCCATCATCAGACTCACGATTATCCAAGTAATCAACATCTCCTACATATTCCGTGATAATAGTCCAATCCTTGATCAATCTATCTGCCTCTACAGTGAACCTGTTTCAAGTAGAGCAGCAATAATAGGCGTCATACCTTCATCTCATGACATTTTTAACCTGACTAGCATGAAAACCAGTGTAAAGTCTTAAGTACTCTATTCACTCACCCTTCTTTGGGATCAAAAACAACCACAAGCGGTGGCCATTCTCCTCTTTCCATCATCCTTTTGCACAAATTCAAGGTTTCAGTATCCTCTTTTGAGAGAACCTAAACATCATCTCTCGTGAGAATGGTGGTAAAACCTAAATAAAAACACTTGGCCTTTGTGCAAATCTAGGCTAAAGGTTCTGAATGATTACATTTACAGATTTTACAATCACAGTTCGATCCACATGTTCAACAACGTCTTTATTTTTGTATTGAGACAATATATGTGTGTGTGTGTGTGTGTGTCGTAAACAAGCACATTTGCATCCATTGGAATCTCATGCATGTAGTAGAGTTAATCACTCTAAACCGAAGCCATGGATCAAAACCATACCTGCATTCCGCCCTTCTCAAGGCTTGGATCATTTGCGGACCGAGGAGCCATCCCGGGCATATGGCTTAGTTCATTGCTGAACTCGGCTCCAGTGGCAGTCAAAGCTGTGGCTAATGAAGCCATTTGCTCTAGCCTTCTTGCCGGGCACTCGCTCGGAATGAATGGCAACATCTTCCTCTTCTTCTTTGATAACGCTAAGCTGCTCGAGCGCTTCCTCTTCTTCCTATTATCTGACATTGATCACGAAAATAACATCAGCAACCGACATCCTAAATTGCATTGTATATGTAGGAAGACCGCTATCTATGCGATTGATTTACCTCGAGGAACAGTTTCATCTACAATCGAAGACTTCTGAATGCGAAAGAAATCGACAATCTTAGTCTGCACCAAGGGAAACCCTGGAAGCCAAATCCAAATCCAAAACCACCATCAATTAACAGCTCAAAACAAGGGTAATTTAGAGAAATCCATCAAAATACCCAAAACTCCTAACCCACTTTTGAGTTTCCTATGATGAGAACATTTTGGACAAAACCAAGACCCATTGGGCACAGCGGCGAGGATCGGGCTGAGACAGTAGAGGTGATACCCTCGATCACACCCATCACAAAGCAGCAGCTTCGCGGCATTGTGGCCCGATCCACAATCCTCGCAGGAGACATCGTCGTAATCCGCCAATTGGGGCTCGGAGTCGGGCTTCCGCTCCTTGATTCTTCGCCACATTTTACCTAGCAACGAGGATCGGAGAGGGAAAGGAGAGAGTCCGGTGAACACAGGTGTCCAATTTGGGGTTTGGCTGATGGATCATTTTGGGGGTTTGTTTGAAATGATTTTTGGCGGGTGATTTGAGGGTTCGCGGGAAAATGAGGGGGGTTTTGGCGGGAGTAAAGGTTTGTTGGAAGCCCAAGCTTTTGGGCTCAGGCCCAGTAACGCGATGGCTATCAAGGAATGAACCCAATAATCACCACAAAGAAAGTACCCTCGGCGGTTCTCCGTGTTGAGAAGATTATGAAGATAAATTACGATGATTAGATAAATTGGTAAATAGGGGATTTACAAATCCATGTACCATTTTATGTTAACTACAGTATCTCATAGTAGTAACTAGTTTATGCTATTGTGTAGTTATACACGACACAAATTTATATAAATATATAATGTTACAACTTTTTTTTATTTGTTGGTAAATTGAGTCTAATGGACTTTTAAGATTATGAGTTTCTAATGATTAATATGTGGATTAGAGCTTCAATAACTATGGACTTATGATGTTTTAATGCTTGATGTGTGATTGGATTTCTAATGCATAATACATGTGTTTAAAATAATCGTATTTTTTCTATTGAGTTAGTATATTGGGATTAATAAATTTATAATGACTATGAATATGTTAAGATTAATATATGGTTTGAGGTTATAAAAAAATTAAAAGAATACAATATAACATCTATACTTAAAAGATTATCTTTAAAATTTTAATAATATATTGATCATTTACACTATATATGGTTGAAACTAGTATAATTGGATTTAACCACTATCAGTTTGTTTGTTGAGATAATGAAAAATGAGAATTAATCTAGAATTTGATGTATTTTTATTTATTTTTTTGAAATACATGAGTAAGATTTTTTTCAACCTTATTCGGTATTTATTTACTCCAAAAAAGGATTATTATTTGACTCGATTAAACATAAATCCAACATATGATTCATATTGTAAATAATTAAATATAAACTATCCGATAAAATATAGTGTAATATCCCAAAATTTTGAACTTTAAAAATACGTTAAATACGTATATGAAATTCGCCATTTAATGTAAAAAGTATGTATGGATAAATATAACGAAATAATAATGTTATATCGCTATTTAAAGTATACGTAAAGTACGTACATTATGAACATGTGAATAAATGTAACGAACGAGTAACGTTATAGCGTTAAAGATGTTACGCGTTAAGGGTAACCATTCTAATCCCAGAAAATTTGGATTATTAAATGTATAATATTGATATTTTTTGTAACGCTCCGACTTTTCGTACTGAATGACACGTGGGCGTTATGTCGTCACGAACCAAATCCGTGACAAGGTCAAATAAACCAAATGGGTTTAGGGATATAGAAGTTAAGGAAACCATAAACAGTAACCACATATATAGCTTACAATTTCGAATACCTGTTTCAGTTACAGCATCGGTACAAAAACTATCCAGACCAAATATTACATTAAACAAAATAGATCCTTTGATCTGTTAATACATTCGAACATGCGTAAGATCATCTATATGCATGCAATCTCACACTAAGAGCCTTCAAGTGCTGGGCATACCTACAATTGAAAAACATAACCGTGAGCTAATGAAGCTCAGCAACCTCAGGTGTATGAATCCAATTACAGATAACTTCCGCTAATGGTTATGACGACCGCCGAAAGTTCCTAAAACGTTTTTATATATGATAGGAAAATATGGGTGCCATATCAAACAGCATCGTTTTACATTGCTTTATATGGCTTTGTGTCGCTTTTAAGAGTCATTCTTTTCTTTTGTATTTATTTAAGGTTCATATCTTGCCTCAAAAGCGGCAACTCCAAGGATATGACCAACTCGGAGTACAGAGATAAAGTGCCAATCATCAGTCGGACTACCCATTAGATTCTGTTGTCGCACCTGTCTACTTCATGCGTCGCCTTGCACCTCTTGTGCGCATTCAATGAGGCATCGTATGCCAACATTGAGATAATTTGGGCCTCCCTGCAGAGAGCAACCCGTGGCCCCGCCACTATGGCATCGAAGCTGCTGCATGCATGCAAAGAGGATGGGGGATGCCCATCGCTCCCTAGCTAGTTCTCACCCGTGACGATGACTCAGAGGCTAATACAAGAGTGTAATGACTCAAACCCAAGCCACCAAGGCTATTCAAAGAAGCAACAAATGATCGCAATGGATCAAAGAAGCGACACCATTGTTTGACCTTCTCAATAATTCCAGGGAAACGACCAACGATCCAACGGATCCAAGAAGGGACGTTAATGTCGACGTTATCAGTTCATGGATGCGATATTTCTTATTCGTTCGCTTTTTCATTAGTTCACACAGAATGTGTAACTATGCTCTACATTCCCCATTTCCTTTTTATTTATCGTTTAGAGGTCGCTTTCATTTATTTTTCAAGAGGGTATATATAATATAATGGTGTGTATTCTATTTCATTTCAACCCCAAATACCCCACCACGTATCAAACATGATCATATATGCACGTCAAACGCTATATTTCTATGCGTATGAGTTATATATCTGAAATACGCATTTAGATTTAAGGTTCGACGTACGAGGTAAATGATTTCTTGGCCAGGAGGCCGTCGCGGCCGTGACTGGACCTGTCGCGGGCGCGACTCAGGGTTGTCGCGGGCACGATGATACTATCAGACCAAATTGCCAGATTTTTCTCCTGTCGCGGGCGCGACCCCGGATGGTCGCGGGCACGACAGTTTTGCAGCCCAGAACCTGCAGAAAACTTACGTCTGACGCTCACGAATGCTTCAATCAACACCACAACGCATCCAGTCCATTCCTCACATGTCATTCACAGCAAATAACATATCCCAAACACACACGAAAGTAATTGGATCTTGTGAACGCATAAAAGAGCGTCTCGATCGAGTGGGATTACCTAGATTCGTGTTTGATTTCCTTCGGCTCGTTGCTGCTGCTGCCCTTCCTGCCGCTGCCGTCGCTGTTGTCGTTGATCCTTTACTCAGGCTGCTGGTGCCCCTAGCTCGTGTTGGCGTCTTGATGATGAAGGTGAAGAAGTGATGATGAGATGATGAAGATGATGATGATGATGGCTGTGTTGGATGCTGTTGGTGGCCGAAGATGGTGGGAGCGTTGGCGGCTGATGGTGATGCAGGCAATGGTGGTGGTGGTTGGAGTGGCAGTGATGTGTGATGGTGTGGAAGTGTTGGAAAGGAGAACAGGGCGGGAGAGAGTGGAGAATTAGGTGAGTGTGTGTAAAAAATATCCCGCTCTCTCCCACGATACGTCTCGTTCAGTCTATTATTTACCTATATTCCGTAATATTAATTCATCAACAATTTATTTGCATCGATAGATTTATTTTATATACGGATGTAATACCTCCCAAGTCATAATCCATTATTTATGGGATTAAATCAATAGTCCTATCGTGCAATATTTATAACGTTATAATGTTATAACGTTATCTATTCATAGTATTCATCATCGCAATGATCATTTAATTATCGTAAATATTCCATCATCGTATTTGATTTAATAATCAAATATTTTCTTGGATTAAATCTATAACCTTTAAGCGCGATTATTTTAAAATCGTAACATTATATATTCATTTTTAAATTCCCAAAATTTTTGGGTATTACATCACCCCGAATTTTTATGAAGTTTCATAACTAATTTGAATAAGGGCAAGTGATGGCTTACTGGAAAATTGATGCGGGTATTGCTTCCGTATTGTTTCCTCCTCCTCCCAAGTTGCTTCCGAGGTCAGGTGGTTAGCCCAGAGGACTTTCACCAGTGAAATGGTACAGTTTTTGAGGATCTTTTCACGACGATCTAAGATCTGCTGAGGTTGTTCCTCGTATGTCAGATTCTATTCCAGAATATCAGCTCGTGCTGAATGACATGGCTTGGATCTGACATGTACTTCCTTAACCGTGATACATGAAATACGTTATGCACGCCTGAAAGGCTAATTGGTAGTGCATGCCTATATGCAACTTCCCCGACCCGTTCCAGAACCTCATAAGGTCCTATGTAGCGAGGGATTAACTTTTCCTTCTTTCCAAATCGCATAACACCCTTCGTGGGAGAAACTCTTAAAAGTACATGATCCCCCACATCAAACTCGAGCGGCCTTCGTCGCACATCTGCATATGACTTGACAATTTTGGGCTGTCTTCATTCTATTTCTGATCTGTTTGATGGTCTCTGTTATCTCTCGTAGGGACTCTGGTCCAATGACTATCGTATCCTCGATGTCATCCCAGTAAAGTGGCGTCCTATACCTCCCTCCATAAAGGGCTTCGTACGGAGGCATACCGATATTGGAATGAAAACTGTTGTTGTACGTGAATTCCACCAAAGGCAAATGTCGCTCCCATGATCCTTGGAAGTCCAAGGCACATGATCATAACATGTCTTTTAGCGTTTGGATTGTTCTTTCAATTTGTCCATCTGAAGCTGGGTGAAAGGCAGTGCTGAAATTCAATTTCGTTCCAAAGGCTTTCTGTAAGCCTTTCCAGAAATGCGCCTGAAACCTTGTATATCTATCAGAAAAAATGGATTCTGGAGCTCCATGTAGTCTGACTATTTCTCTTACATATTCTTTCGTTAGACAGTCAACACTCCAAGTGTTTTTAATTGCCAGAAAATGTGCTGACTTAGTCAATCGGTCCACAATCACCCAGATAAAGTTCATCCCTTTCGTCGTTACAGGAAGACCGATTATGAAATCCATTGAGATTGAATCCCATTTCCAGGTGGGATTTTCCAGGGGCTGTAGTAAGCCTCCGGGTCGTTGATGCTCAATCTTAACTTGTTGACAAGTAATACATTTTGTCACAAACTCCGCAACTTCCCTTTTCATGTTCCCCTACCAGAAGTGTTGTCGTAAATCTTGATACATCTTATTGCCTTCTTGGTGAACAAAATAAGGGGTTTGATGAGCCTCTTCCATGATCTTTCTCTGCAAATCATCTTCATTTGGCACACAGAGCCGTCCCCGAAACCTCAAGGTGCCATCCTCGTGAATCGCAAAACCATTTGATTTTCCTTGTAGGGCTTCTTCCCTAAACTTCCTCATCTGCTCGTTTGCCTCTTGGGCTTGCAATATCTCTTCCTGAAGAGTAGGTTGCTCTTGCATGTTTGCAAGTATATTATCACTTGATGCCGGACGGATCTCTATACCCAATTCGCAGAAGTCATCAATCAACTCAACCTCTGTGATTCTCAGCAAATGCAAAGTGCCTTCTGCCTTTCTACCCTTTCGACTCAAGGCGTCAGCTACTATGTTCGTCTTTCCAAGATGATACTGAATGTCCAGATCGTAATCTTTTAGAAGTTCCAACCATCTCCTCTGACGCATATTCAACTCCTTCTGATTGAAAATGTACTTTTAGCTCTTGTAGTAGGTGAAGATCTGGCAAGAAACTCCATACAAATAACGCCTCCAAATTTTTAGGGCAAATACCACTGTTGACAATTCCAAGTCATGAGTAGGGTAGTTACGCTCATACGGCTTCAATTGTCTTGAAGCATATGCAATCACCTTGCCATGCTGCATAAGTACGCACCCAAGACCTTGAACAGATGTATCATTGCAAATACAGAATCCTTCCTCGCCAGAAGGAAGGGTGAGAACTGGTGCTGATGTGAGACGCTTCTTAAGTTCCACAAATGCGCTCTCACACTTATCAGTCCATAGGAACTTAAGGGACTTCCGTGTCAAGTTGGTTAAAGACATGGCGATCTTGGAGAAATCTTCAACAAATCTGCGATAATATCCGACCAAGCCAAGGAAACTTCTTACTTCTGTGGCATTTGTCGGGCTGGTCCAATTAATCACTAATTCGATCTTCCTCGGGTCTACCCTTATTCCTTCTCCAGAAATTACATGCCCTAGAAATTCCACTTCTTGCAACCAAAACTCACACTTCTTGAGTTTGGCATACAACTGGTGAAATCGCAGGGTCTCGAGAATAGTTTGAAGGTGTTCCTCGTGATCTTATTGTGTCTTGGAGTATACCAAGATGTCATCGATGGAAACCACAACAAACCGATCAATACATGATGTAAAGACTCAGTTCATCATGTCCATAAAGATTTCTGGGGCATTGGTAAGCCCAAACGGCATCACTAGGAATTCGTAATGCCCGTATCGGGTACGAAATGTGATCTTTGACACATCGTCGGGTCGGACACTTAGTTGGTGATACCCGGAACGAAGATCTATCATCGAGTACACCGTTGCCCCCTTTAGTTGGTCGAAGAGATCATCAATCCGTGGTAGGGGATACCGGTTCTTGATCGTAAGCTTGTTCAGCTCGCGGTAGTCGATGCAGAGTCTCATACTCCTGTCCTTTTTCTTTACAATAAGGCCGGTGCGCCCTATGGGGACACAATAGGACAGATGTATCCCTTTTGAAGAAGCTCTTCCAGTTGGCCCTTTAATTCCTTCAACTCCGCAGGCGCCATTCTATATGGAGCCTTAGATACTAGCGCTGCAGCTGGTACCAGAACGATAGCGAAATCAATCTCTCTCGCCGGTGGCATCCCGGGAATCTCATCCGAAAATACATCAGTAAAATGTCGCCCAATTGGGATATCAGAGAGATCTATCTCCTTATCAGTCAAATCTTCCAAGCTACAGAGATAACCGTGACATCCCTTTCTTAACAGTTTTCGTGCTACAAGGGCCGATACCAGCTGTAGTTCTGCTTTTGAACCCTCCCCGTGATATCCAATCTTTCCTCGCTTAGGACTCCTACACGTTATTATCTTCTTTTTACAATCGATGACCGCTTTATGCCCTTCCAACCAATTCATTCCCAAAATGACATTAAAGTCATGGAGGTCAAAGACAATGAGATCGGTTGGGCATTCCTCTCCCCCTATGACGATAGGGCCATGGACGATGACGTAATCGCACACGACAACCGCCCCCGTTGGTAACCCAATATGAATATCCTGTTGTATTTCTGTTGGTACTATGTTATTCTTGTTCAGAAATGACTTAGAAATGAAAGATTGCGTTGCATCCGAACCAAACAGAGTATTGATATTGTTCGAAAAGAGTTTGAGATTACCGATCACGGTAGCTCAACTTTGTTGGGCCTCCTGAGGATTCATCCTGAAAACTCGGTTACTGGGTGGCTGTTGTTGGGATGTTCCTGCCCTATTCACCTGTACATGAGGGCGTGCAATAACAACCGACCTCTCAGTATAGTTCCCCCGATTGTCACTCCTCTGATTATTATTTCTTTGATTGGTGTTCCTCTGATTATCATTCCTCCTTGTGCAGTCCCTACTGATGTGACCGCATTCCCCGCAACTGTGGCATGGACCGGTCCAACAGTCCTTTGCCATATGTCCTATCCTTCTACACTGATAACATTTGATATTATTGGTAGGCCGTCCCTGAGTGTCTGCTATGGACTGTTGAAATCCGCCTGAACCTTCCCGTGAGCCTTGGGACTGTCTTCGCTGATTGCCAAACCTTCCACCCCCAGCTCGATTTGTTGGCGGCAAGTTGTTGTAAGGAACCATTTGGTGGTTTGAACTACTAGCGCCCTTATGCGATGGACCGCTACTTGGTCGTCTATCATCCCTCTTCCTTTTCGAACGTCCAAAATGCTCATCCTTGGCATTGAAGTACCGTTCACTGCTGGCAGCGCAGTCATACAGGTCTTGATAGCAGGCACGTTTCTAGCCTGTTACCTTGTTTCTGATCCTCCAATTGAGTTCTTCAGTGAATTGCTTTTGTATTTCCCTGTCCAAATGGCAGTGTGGCGGTTGGAAATGCAACAGGCTAGTGAACTCTGTTATATATTCGTAGACGGTCATGTCCCGTTGCAGAAGCTTATTAAACTCCTCTTCTTTTTGATCTCTCAAGGAATCTGGGTAAAACCGACTTCTGACGAGCTCAGTGAACTGTAGCCAATTAAACCCTAGTGCCTTGGCACGTTCTTTCACTGTTCGCCACCAAACATCGGCCTCTCCCTTCATGTAGTTGTAACGCCCCCGGATTTCCGTGCCGAAAGACACGTGGGCGTTATGCCGTTACGGACCCGGTCCATGACAAGGCCAAACAAACCGAATAGGTTTAGGGGTATAGATGTGAAGGAAACTATAAATAGTAGCCACAGTCATAGCTTACAACTTCGAATAACTGTTTAGTTACAATTTTGAAACGGAAGTAATGTAGATTGCTATAATATCCAAAAGAGCGTGATAAAATCTATATGCATGCAAGCTCACTAAGAGCCTTCAGGTGCTATTAAGGGCATACCTGCAATTGATAAATATAACCGTAAGCTAATGAAGCTCAGCAACCTCAGGTGTATGAATCCCAATACAGGAAACTTCCGTTAACGGCTGTGGACCGCCGAAAATCCCTAAAACATTTTTAAATATATAGAAAAAATATGGGTGCCATATCAAACAACATCGCTTCTCATTGCTTTATATGGCTTTGTATCGCTTTTAAGAGTCATTCTTTTTTTTTTTTTGCATTTATTGAGGGTTCATGACTCGACTCAAAAGCAGCGACTACTCCAAAAAATATGATCGACTCGGAGTACAGAGATAAAATGTCAATCATCAGCCCGGTTACCCAATAGATTTTGTATATTAACATCTGCCTACTCTATGCGTCGTCTTGCACATCTTGTGCGCATTCAATGTGGTATCGTTTGCCAGCATTGAGATAATTTGGGCCTCCCTGCAAAGAGCAACCCATGGCCCTGCCACAACGGCGTAGAAGCCACTGCATGCATGCAAAGAGGATGGGGGATGCCCATCACTCCCTACCTAGTTCTCACCCGTGACGATGACTCAGAGGAGTGCAATGACTCAAGCCACAAAGGCTATTCAAAGAAAACAGATTATCGCAATGGATCAAAGAAGGGACACCATGTTCAACCTTCTTATAAATTTCAGAAAAACGACCAACGATCCAACGGATCCACAAGGGATATCAATGCCGTTCCCTTTTTATTAGTCATTTAACGGCCGCTTTCATTTATTTTCCGTGAGGGTATATACATTATAAGGGTGCATTCTAGTTCATTTGGACCCCAAATACCCCACCACATGTCAAACGTGATCGTATATACACGTTTTACGTTATATTTTCATGTGTACGGGTTATATATCTCAAATACACATTCAAGTTTAGGGTTCGCTGCACGAAAATGATATTTCCCTAGCCAAAAGGCCATCGCGGAAGTGATTGGTGCTTTCGCGGCTGCGACAGTACTGTGCAGCCAAAATCCTATTTTTTCCCCTGTCGCGGGCGCGACCCAGGATGTCACGGCCGCAACTGTTCATTAGCCTAGAACGTCCAGAACTCAAGTCTGATGCTCACGAATCCCTCATTTATCATCCAAACGTATCCAAACCATCGCATACACATCAAACAAAGCATATACACTTCCCACACATGCACGAACGTGCTTAAATCGTGTGAACGAATAAAAGAGGCGTCTCGGACGAGTGAGGTTACCTCGAACGCGTTTGATTTTCTTGAAGTGGTTATTGTCCCTCGGCTTCCAGCTGCTGTTTTCCCGCCTCCTCGCTGTGATTGCAGCCTGAGGACGACGACGGCAGTGACGATGCAGATGATGGCAGTGAGGAGGTGGTAACGAGGCAACGAAGACGACGACGATGATGATGATGGTGAGATGATGCGTTGCGTGATCCTGATTGATGGTGAAGATGATGGCGGCTGTCGGCTGCTATTGGTGGAGGAGATGATGGCGGTTGGAGAGGAAGGCTGATGGTGGTGTTTGGTGGAGAGGATGGCAGACAAGAATGGTGGGAGTGGGATGGAAAGGAGAATGAAGTGGGCGGGAGTGGAGGTTGGCGAGAGTGGTGAATTTGGTGGGTGTGAGAATTATCCCACGTTCCGTCTCACGATATGTCTCGTTCTGTTCATTATTCATCCAATTTCGTAATATTAATTCATCAATAATTTATTTGTCTCGATAGATTTATCCCATATACGAAATTATGACCTCCCGAGTCATAATCCATTATTTTTGGGATTAAAATCGCTAGCCCTTACGCACAACGTTTATACGTTATAACGTTGTAACGTTAATCGTTCGTAATATTTATTAGCGCGTTCGACTAGTCATCCCAAAATATTCCATCATCATATTTTATTTAATTAATCAAATATTTTCTTGCAGTTAAATATATAACCTGTAAGGACGATTTATTTTAAAATTGTAACGTTATATATTAATTTTAAAACTCCCAAAATTTTCGGATATTATAGTAGTAGACGGCACAGTGTATCTTCCACTGATCAGGATACTGAGTCAAATCAAACAGTTTCTCCATTTCACGGATCCAATCTTCCAATAGTGCAGGATCACCCGTGTCGAAAAATCAGGGAGGGTTGTAAGCCAGGATACGACGGGAATAGTGATCGTCGTCATGTGCTTGAGTGGGGTTATTCCTCCTCCTTTATCTGATCAGTTCCCCCACCAATTACTCAAGGACGCTAGGGGCTGGTGGATCTTGCACGGTATTACTATTAGTTGCCCCCTGTAGGGGTATATTCAGGTAAGGAGATGACGTGCTCCCAGGCTCCTGCGACTCGTTCGCGGTCCCATTTTGAGACATATTTACTGCTTCTTGCGACCTATCTGTATAGCAATCATTGACATTCATAAATATTAATAGGGTAGAGCATTTGCATGTCGAAATAAGGAATTTGCATTCAGGGATTTCACTCCATTCATCCACCGCTAAAGACGCCCTTTTTCAGGCTACACCATAAGAGAGGAGTGAAGAACTGTATTCAACCCAAGAAATTAGACAGTCCTTTCACCGAGTCTACTAATAAAACTAAAAGCAACTTCTCATAGGTTAACTATTCTCACCCAAATGCTACAGTAGTGTCCTATGAGTTGCTTATATGTACATACAGATATAGATACTGTACAATTACTAGAAATTACCCAGGAGCTGATTCTAGTCAGAGTCAATGTCAGACTCGGGAAGGTAATCCGAGTCAGGGTCGTGGACAGAGTCGAGGTCGGAGTCTGTATATCCATCTGCACCCAAGTCCTGAGCTGCGATTGGGGCTGAGTCTGCATCTGAGTCTGAGTCCGACACTATAGGTATGAGGAGCTCAGCCATGACATCGAGAGTCACCTCCCGACTAATTGGAGGTTCAGCGTCATGCCAATCTTCATTATCTTCCCAACCGCAATCAAGCTGGTCTTCATCTTCCCCTTCTCCAAGGACCTCAATCATAGGGACCTCCTCCTCGGGAACTTCCTCCTCAGGGTCATCCTCGGGAACCTTCTACTCGGCTTCACCCCAGGGGTTATCCCCTAGAATCCCCCTGGATCCTCCTTGGGATCCTCCTCTTCAGGATCCTCCTCTGGATCCTACTTTGGATCCTCCTCTGGATCGACAACTGCTCCTGGCTCAGCCTGTGCCTCTGGCTCTGGATTGGCCTGCGCCTCTGGCTCTGGCTCTGCCACTACTGCTACATCCCCTACTGCCCCCATTTCAGCCTCAGCTATCGGCATAGGCTGCGGCACTTGCACTGTCACTGGTGTTGGTATGGGATTTGTCACTATAGTGGGTACTGTCAAGGATGCTGTCGAGGGTGCTGTCGAGGGTACAGTAGAGGGCCCAGCTCCTGAAGGGTCTGTCTGGGTCACTGGCGGGGCGATCGGCACCTCCATAAGGTCATCCCCTGGTACCATTCCGGGATCTACTAGTCTCCTTCTCTTCAGGGCATAACCCGCGATAGGTCGAATCAGATATAGTCTCTCAGAATCCCTCGATCTCCTGCCAAGCACGTAGACTTGTCCTTACTCTCTCTCTCCCTCCGTATTTGTGTCAGCAAGTGGAGGAAAGTTATCCCTATCTCTCCGTAGGATGACTGCCAACATATGAAACGTCATGTGCCATTGTCCCTCCTAATGGTAAAGACTATTAGACTCGCTGTCTACCAGTAGGTGGGTGTAAGCTGCACGATATCGGGAGTACCACTCGGTATCCGAAAGCGCCTGCAGTAGGATGACGGAACAGGGAATTATCCTCAAAGGCCGTCGGGATGAGGTGATGCTCCACGAAATGCAGTATCGGCAGCAGCTCCATCCCCCCAGGCATAGGACGAATGCATGAAAGTATAGTCAGTACTGATATACGACCATCAGCATCCATCCTGCTGAGAATACAATGTAGATATAAGTACTTCCTCAATTTGATAGGATGAAGTTACCGAGCCTCGCATCCTGACCCCCAACATCTCCACACTCGATGATATGCAATCCTATAAATTTGGCTTCTTTATCTTTCGTGTATACTTAATATCAAACCCAAAAACCCTGCTCTTGTACCACCCTGTAACGCCCCGACTTTCCGTACTGGATGACACGTGGGCGTTATGCCGTCACGAACCAAGTCCGTGACAAGGCCAAATAAACCAAATGGGTTTGGGGTATAGAAGTCAAGGAAACCATAAACAGTAGCCACATATATAGCTTACAATTTCGAATACTTGTTTTAGTTACAGCATCGGTGCAAAAACTATCAAGACCGAATATTACATTAAACAAAATAGATCCTCTGATCTATTAATACATCCGAACATGCGTAAGATCATCTATGTGCATGCAAGCTCACACTAAGAGCCTTCAAGTGCTGGGCATACCTGCAATTGAAAAACATAACCGTGAGTTAACGAAGCTCAGCAACCTCAGGTGTATGAATCCCAATTACAGGGAACTTTCCATAACGGGTATGGCGACTGCCGAAAGTCCCTAAAATGTTTTTATATATGATAAGAAAATATGGACGTCATATCAAACGACATCATTTTATATTGCTTTATATAACTTCGTATCGTTTTTAAGAGTCATTCTTTTCTATTGTATTTATTTAAGGTTCATGACTTGACTCAAAAGCGGGAACTCCAAGGATATGACCGACTCGGAGTACAGAGATAAAGTGTCAATCATCAGCCGGGCTACCCATTAGATTCTGTTGTCGCACCTGTCTACTTTGTGCGTCGCCTTGCACCTCTTGTGCGCATTCAATAAGGCACCGTATGCCAGCATTAGATAATTTGGGTCTCCCTGTAGAGAGCAACCCGTGGCCCCATCACAAAGGCATCGAAACCGCTACATGCATACAAAGAGGATGGGGCATGCCCATCGCTCCCTAGCTAGTTCTCACCTGTGACGATGACTCAGAGGATAATAAAGGAGTGCAATGACTCAAACCCAAGCCACCAAGGCTATTTAAAGAAGCAACAAATGATTGTAATAGATCAAAGAAGGGACACCATTGTTCGAACTTCTCAATAATTCCAGGGAAACGATCAACGATCCAATGGATCCAAGAAGGGACGTCAATGTCGACCTTATCAGTTCATGAATGCGATATTTCTTATTCATTCGTGTAACGTCCCGAAATCCGGAATGCCCGACACGTGACGTTATGCCGTCATAGACCCAGTCCATGACAAGGCCAAACAAACCAAATGGTTTTGTAGGTACAGAAGCTAAGGAAGCTACCTAGACGATTCAAATCATAAATCCAAATAATGATATGTAATCCCGAATACATTATAATGTCTCATTGCTTACAAGTGGTTTCCAACA
>JAOVYX010020931.1:0-16384 GCA_035668315.1 Drosera spatulata | reverse complement strand
ACATCCTCTAATCATTCAGAGCTTATTGCTATGCACGAGATTAGCCGAGAATGTGTGTCATTGAGATCTATGATACAGCATATATAGGAGTCATGTGGTTTACCTTCAATTTGTGAAAAACCTACAATCTTATATGAAGACAATACAGCTTGTGTCGCATAACTCAGAGGAGGCTACATCAAAGACGATAGGACAAAGCATACATCGCCAAAATTCTTCTGGTCGCATGATCTTTAGAAGGAAGGGGTCATCGATATACGAAAAATCTGCTCAAGTGATAACTTGGCAGATTTATTCACAAAAATATTACAGAGAGTAACTTTTATGAAGTTTAGGCACAAAATAGGGATGAGGAGACTTAATAATCTTCTTGAACAGAATTTCAATGTTCAAGGGAATTTTGTTTGAGGGGGAGATTGTACTCTTTTTTTTCGTTCAAGTCTTTATCCCACTAGGTTTTTCCTGGTAAGATTTTAACGAGGCAATCTTAATAGGTAATAAATACATCAAGGGGAAGTATTGTAATTAGATAACTAAAACTACCCTTTGAAAGTGATGTATTTACACCTAAGCCTAGATATTTTTCTTTAGATCTCATCTACTTTTGTGGCTATTAATGGACTTACCTAATTAGCTTTTAATTAGACGTAATCACCTTGATTAGGTGAGAAAATTAGATGTTAATTAATTATCTTGAATCCTATAAATAGAGCTCATTTGTAAGGTGTTATGTACACATTTTCAAAAGAGAAAAATTTCTCTTTCTCCCTCTAATCTCTCTCTAAAATATTTTATTATTTTGTTAATTTCGATAATTATCTTTCGAAGAAGTTAATCCGGCGTAAACTTTTTTGTTATAATAGTTTTTTAATTTATTTGTCAAAAAAATTGAACATTTAGATTTAGAGATGCAAGTGAAATAAATTCAAAAAAAGAAGACGTAAAAGAAATAAATCCAAAAACTAGAAGATGTATTTCTTTTTTAAGGATATGACCAAGGCTTTTAAGAATATGGTTTGGTTCGGACGTCCGTGGCCGGTTAACTTTTCTAAAAAACTAATTTTGAGAATATCTTTTTTAAATTTTGTTATATTATGTTATCTAACTTGTTGAAAACTGAACAATCTATAGATTTAGGTGAAGTAAAGAAATAATTTTTTGGCATAATTGTCCATTTCTGAAAACAGGAGCAACTATATCGCTAGTTGTTAGAGAAAATTCAATAGCTAGCTATATATTTTTACTAAAATATAACATTGGTTCTCAAATTGACCAGAGTAAGTCCAATGCAATAGACATATAGGTTGCGATAGTCAAATTATAATAATGATTCAAAAATATTATATTTCAATATATAAACAAGTTATACTATGGCAAATTTAGTATTTTGTTAAATGTTAGGCCAAACATAACATTGAAAAAGATAATGTCATTTTTATATTTTTTTGTTAACCCACAAAATTCTCTGCACAGATCCCAACTCAAAGAAAAAGAATCAATGTGATATTCTCATATCATTGATCTATCACATAATCCCTCCCTTCGTCCAAAAATTTTTATAATTTTTTATCATTTTTTTCAGATTCAAATTATTTATAACTTTTTTTATATTTAAAATTTTTTGTGTGGTTAAAGATTTAAAAAAATGAACAAAAAGATGATGTATGGTTAAGAATTATAATTGAAAAAAAAAAGAAGATGAATCTTAATTTATGTATATGAACTATATGTTAGTAAAAAATTATAAGAAGAAGGGAAGAGTATATCAGGATATGATTTGTGTTGCATACAGTTAGCAGCCATGCTGCGTAGCCTTTTGATTAAAAAATAGACCTACCACTCTTTCGCCCCTTCATATCGTCATTCTAGGATGTCGTTTCAGAGCAAGTGCATACAACCTCCACTCGGACGAAGAAGAACATCAATCTCACAAAATCGAAAACCAATTGGAGTGGGTTGAAGTAATAATCGCATCCTAACCTCTTGAAATCGAAGAGGTAAGAGAATTAGGGTTCTTTAAGTTGAGTGATTTTTTAAATTCCAACTTAAGAAAATTGGGGGATAATAAAAAAACAAAGACATGAGGCATAGATCGAAATCCTCATTGCGATTTTCGGTAAAGATTAGACCACAAGGTTCGATTTCAAAACTTATATACGCACATATGGTATCTTGTGTCCTTTCTGTTTAGGATTAAGGCTCATTATTTTTTTCTGTGGAGTTTGGTTGTGTAGATTATGGAAATTATGACCAATTTATGAATTTTAAGTTAGGTAATCTGATGTGAATCTCATGGACCATCCTTGATTGCAGCTTTCGTTATTTCCTTTCATCATACACTGGAGATCCAGAAGCCCACGACAAAGACGCCCACCATCGTATCAATAACAAACCCTGAAAGGTTAATAACAAGAGCGGGTCGTATCAATAACAAATCCAGAAAGGTTAATCCAAAACTACAAAGAAAATACAAACGAATATGCAACGTTTAAATGTAGTTGAGACGTGAATTGAATTCATTTTTCTTAATATAATTTTGTCCTATTCTGATGCTTACAGATGTCATAATAATCGTTTTCCAAAATACAACGACTAATGTATTAAAATAGGAGCATTTCAAATTTCATATACACACGTAGCTACTCGTGTCTCGAACTCTCTCATATAGACGAGACTTACCGACTCATGCACTTTGACCTTTGAAGACACAAGACGGACTAGGAGGATTTATGTTGAATTCTCATCATTGATTCATTTACTCATTCCAAAATGAATCACATAGGTTGCTATTTATAGAAATTAGGAGGCATCTTTTGGTTTTAAGGTATATTCTTTCATAATGGATAAACATCCATAACCAAAGGTCACGCCTATTGATATGAACCAACCAGTTTTAATTATTTGAACAATAAATTTTGAACATTAATTCTCATTCATTTAAAATTAATCATAAATAACGTTAATCTATTCGAAACGTAGATTCCAAGGAACTCAATTTTATTTCATCCGACCATCGAAACTCACTCAAAATCATGGTCAAAATGACCAATTTCCAAAAGTCGAAAGGAAGACGGTTAACATGCTGAAGTTGTCTCTTCTTTTTGTCATCCTTCACCTAATGCTCGACCAGATAGCGATTGTGTCCTCAAGTAACTCGAGTAGATCGATCTAAGTCTTGTTGCTGCTGCTAGCATTAGTTAAGCAATTTTTTATGTACATAATGTCATTGTTAAGAGACTCAAGATAATCTTTATCTTGTTTTCATTTGTTGTTTTCGAACTAGTTATGACGTCAGCTGTACCACTACAAAAATCAAATCTAATTGCGATAAACTTCATAAATTTTTCTAAGTTTCTAACAAACACTTTGTGAAAACCGATTAACAAGCCTTTCATATATACAGGATCTATCATAAAATCATTATAAATCTGATCTCATTTTTCTGTCAATACAAACATAATCCATATCAAATATTTATTAACATATATTGCATACACTATGTAAGATTTTAATGTTACACTCACCTAATTAAGGTCGAAACTAAAATAATTTATGACATTTTAAAAATTCTATTTCAACAATCTTCGTTTTCACTAAGATTTAATAAAATAGTTAAAAATTTTAATTTTGGTCCAAACAAGTTCTATTTATCTATGGATTATCTTAAAATCATACATTTTGTTTAGATCATAAAAAAATCACAAAAAAGGAATCACCATTAATTAACATTCAACCTATTTTCCTGTCAAAATGTAATTCCACCTTTTTTAATGGTTGAGAAATCCCTGAATTGAGACACGCTCTCGTTTCCTTTCAAATCAAAAGTAATCATAAAAACCTTCCAATGAAGGTTTAATTATATCAATCAACCCAATTATCAAACCAACTTTTATCGATCAATCAATTAACCTAATCAACAAATCATAACCAAATCACTTTCTCGAATCGAGATGCACTCTCGATTTCTCCAAACCAACAAAGAATCAATAAATCAACCTACAACATCAACTAATTCGAATCCAATGCTCCAAATAATAATAATTGAACACAATTGAAAGGAATGTAAAACCAATTGAAAGTTAGGGTTTAAGTAGTTTCTACTCTAAGAAATCAAATGATGGCGTTGGTGGATGTCGAAGGTGGCTATTTGTGCGGCTGTTGTGAGTCGTCGATGGTGGTTGTCCGGTGTTGGTGATGGATGGCGATGGAGAAGGAAAGGAGAGGAGATATGGGGCGCGGTGGTTGGGGGGAAGGGTTGGTGGCCGTGGTAGATGTTAAGGTGGCAACTAGACGATAATAGTAGACGGCGGTGGATGGTCGATGGAAACAAGGTGGGGAACGACGGCCAACGGCGATATTTTGGGAAGAAAATTGAAGGAGAAATGAATAGGAAAGGGGCTTTGTTGGGCACGATAACGCACTTTGCGACCGATATATTTATGGCTGTTGCTAATTAGCAACTGAAAACAAATTTCTGTCGCTAACTTATATTTGCAACCACTTTAAACACTTCCATCTTTAAATTAGCAACTATCACAAATCTAATGGTCGCTAATAGGGTGTTTTTTTTATAGTGTATATTGACATTAGTTTTGGTAAAATCACCGTGGTGAGTTCATCCTTGTACCAACATCATTCTTTTTGTAAACATGAAAACTTGAGTTTACTTGAGTTTATCCTTGTACCATTATCCTTGTTTGGTGAAATTGCTGGAATTGATCCTTGTACCATTATCACCAGTTTACTTGAGTTTATAAGAACGTGAATGATATTACAAGAGACCGCATCAAAGTTGCTATCTTAACGGAGTTGGTTTACATGAAAACAATATAGTTTACTAGAGATTAGGAAAGATTAGCCAAGACAGAAGCTTGTTTTGCATGAGTTGGTTTACATGAACAAAAAGAACGATATGACATTACAGTCATTCTTATAGTCATCCTTACCGACATTACAAAAAGAAGAGAATTACCTATTATTAATTGATCATATCTTATTATCTTATTTATTAATTAGATATCTACAAATAATAAAAGATTTTAATTCCATGATATCTAATAAAAAAAGATAACAAATCATTCCAAAAATCAAACCATATAAAATTAAATGGTTATTAATAAGTTAGGGGGTGATCTTTTGATAAATAAGTTTCATAAATAAAACCTATAGATAATTTAAACTACAAAAAGAAACTGATTTACATGAATCAAAACAGAAGCTGGTGTACATGAACAAAAATATGACATTATAGCCATCCTTATTATAAGGAATACATGAAATAATAACTCCAAAACTTGAAATTTCCAATACAAAAATTACTTCAGGTTAGGTTTATACATGAACCGGTAGCTCCAAAACATTTGATCATCACAACCTTTCATTAGTGTTGAGTTAAAACCCTTAATGTATATAAATTGAGTGATTAGTAAATTTTAGTCAAATATAGTCTCAATATGCATCAAGGCCAAGGACTAGTCTTCTTGAAAAGTGAGTCTGAAATGTGTACGCTGCAAGGCTGATTCAGATAGGAATGCAACAAGGTTGGTAACATTAAGGTCATGAATAAAGGAACAGTAAGACTTGAGCATTTGAGCGTTACAGCAAGGAATGATTAAACTTGGACAGCTTCTGGGTAAAAGGTTAAGCTTGGACAGCTTTTGGATAAAAGGTTAAGCTTGGACAGTTTTTGGGTAAAAGGTTACTGCAGCAAAAAAATCAACATTACTGCAGTAAGGTTTCTATTACTGTAGAAATTTTTGAACAACTCTATTGCCAAACTAATCTTTATTAGTTTGAAAGTAGATTACGAAAAAAAGACTAGTCATCCCCTTCCCCTCTAGTTTCCACTGTAAGCACCTCCCCTCTAGTCTCCGTTGCAAGCATATTATCACTTTCAATTGGTATCAACATTACTCTATTCCGTTTGTGTGTTGGTTGATTTTCGCAAGTTACCACTTGCTAACTCCGCTTATATGCATCAAAATTGACACAAGTAATGGAAATACGACCTTTAGGATAAAATTAGTAACCGCAGTACAACCTAACAACATGATAACATACCTTTCGAACTACAGATCCAGTGGAGTAATGACCCAAATTTAAACAATAGGAACATCTTCACAGGAGGATAGCCACTTGTCCTGTAAGATATGAAAAAATCTCTACGAGATATAGCATGAACCGATGCACCACTGTTAATTACCCAGCTGGTCTCATGACATAAATTTCACGGCATCACCATCGAAAACAAATAGAAAATCATTAGAAACTGTTACAACTCGATCATCTTTCTTATTTGTCTCAGACTTCCTCTCTTTGCCTTGCTTATCCAACTCTCTCTTCAAAATACGACAGAATCTCTTAAGATGTCCTTTTGATGACAATAATGACATTCGACATTGGCATACTTGTTGGACGCACCTCTCCTTTCGTTTTGGCTCTTACCTTTGTTCATCGAACCATGACTATTGTTTCTATCTCTGTTCTCGACAACCAAGGCATCTTGAAGCGAAGAAGCCCCCTGTGTCTTTCATCTCACCTCTTTATTCAGAATACTATTCTTGGCGAGATCCATGATAATAATATCATTCGGAGCAGAATTAGACAACGAAGTTCGAAAAGTATCCCATGAGTCAGGTAATGTACTGAGTAGCCATAAAATTTGGACCTCATCATCAAATATGATCTTCATTTCAACCAACTGATTTATAATTTTCACACAAGTATTCAAATAATCAGCTAACAGAGTACCATCACGATATCATAAAGACATCATCTGTTTAATCATAAACAGCTTGTTGTTCCCAATCTTTTGAGCATACAGGTGTTCGAGCATGTGTCTCCCTTGAAAGATGATTTGGCATATTGTCATTAGCCACTTGTTTGATATAACCACAAACCTGAAGATGCAAAATATCCCACTTATCATCAGATTTATCTGCAGGCTTCGTTTTTGAAAACACAGGTAAGAAATAGTCTTTCACATAGAGTAGGTCTTCCATCTTTTCTTTCCACGCATGGTAATTCGAACCATTCAACATAATCAATCTACTCGTATTTATCTACACTGTTTAACACAAGTCAAACCAAGTACGGCCTCGACTCTGATACCACTTTGATGGGAGGAAAGACACAAAATAATACGGAATAAATCTTCTCCCACTTGTGTTAACCTATTAGGAAACAAACAAAGTATAACAGAAAACAATAAAGATGCAAAGGCACGATTTTATGTGGAAAACCCCACGATGCGAGGAGTAAAAAATCACGAGGCCGAAACCTAATTCAAAGCTCCACTATCAATAAAATCATGGATACACAAGATCTTCTCTAGATATTACTAGAGATAATAGCAATCCCAAACGATCACCGCAACATGAATCAACCAAACAAGATTAAAGACACAAAACAAAGATCGAAAAATCTGCAGGCAACTTTGGATAGAGATAACTTAATTAATACAACTCCAAATGACTCATCATTAGTTTCTAATTGAAGATTCATGAGCTACAATATGCTCACCAAATTTCACGATAATCCAATACTGTTTTGACCTCCTTCCAGCCATTGGAAGTCGACTACAATAACTAGAAACTGAACCCAGAAAACTGTCAGGCTGTCACAGGCTGGACTTATTTATGTTCTCTCCCTTTACTGATCTGCTTGAGAACTTCTCAGGTTTCTCCAAATAAGAGGGAGGTGGCGTGACAGTCGTAACAACCATCGATGATGACGCCATTTCTTTTTGTATACACAGCAAAGAGCACGTGTTAGTGTGAGTACGAAATGACACATCAAACACAAACACAAACAGATCTAATTGCACTCAGATTTAGCAATCAGAGCACCGTATAGGCTTGCTCTTTCTGTAGGCAGTCAGATATCGTAACCGGTTGATATCCATAGGCAATCGAAAAGATAAGCAACTGGTCCGTAGGCTTGAATCTGAGAACAACTAGATTCACACTTTCATAATAATCTGTTGGTAGGTCGTGTAATCGGATCCGTAGATCTGTAGATATTCAAACAAACACTAGACCCTTAACACTTTCAGAGTAATCTATTTGTAGGCAATGTAATCAGATCCATAGATCTGTAGACATGTAATCAAACAGTAGACTCTTAACACTTCAATTGATTAACCTGTACTCACAACACAATATCGTCTTAAGGTTGTTAGTAGGTTAGTCCAGATTGATCAAAACAGAAACAGGATAAGAAAACGGGGAATAGTAAACTTAGTCGAGGCGAGAAAATCCTCTTTCCTTAAGATAGTATTGTCCCGTCCTAGTGCTATCGGTTACTGACAATCTGCCTCCCAAGATACAACGACTAAACAAAACACCTTTTAACAAGAGCACACCAAACTTGAAGGAACGTCGTACCCTTTGGTGTTCTGAACTCTCCCGGACTGGACTCGAACACTGGATGCAGGACATAATGTACTCCAGAGGAAGAGGAATGCGGCGACTGAGGAGATTATGTGGGATTCAGTGTGTGTAATGCAGGTGTTTATGGTAAAATATGTATGATTCCTGCTTGTGTTTGTCCTCGTTTTCGACGTCGTTTATTGTATATTTCACATATATTTGGTTTAAAATGCTTATGCTTAACCTTGTTGATAGATTTTTATGTTTGTTTATGTTAGGAAAGCATAAAGGAAGAAAAGACGATCGAAACGCAATGAAAACGGAGGTAAACGGAGTCCAAAGCGCGAAGATAGAACCCCGACAAGTAACCAGTGAAAACACCAAAACGCCTGGGCGCTTTGTAACACCATGCCCGGGCGCAATGATGCAATTGCTGCCATCACTTAACCTGTTAAAACACCAAACGCCCCGACGTTTTGTACCACTACGTCCGGGCGCATATTTCGAGATCTCCGCGTCCCTAGATGCCCATAAATACTCATTTTTAACCCCAAATCACATTCATTCAACTTCATACCACATTATATACGAAAAAGAGGGTTTTGGGTGATCTCTTTGAGGGGTGACATACACGATTCATCAGGAGTTTTCATTGGATTGACCCGGATTGCGTCTCGTGATCGATTTAACGTTCTTGACTTGTTTTGATTACCGTTTGTACTATGATGATTTTCAAACACGTTAGGTGTTTGTTGTATTGTCTTAATACTCGAATCATGAGCTAAACCTTGCGTTAGGGTTGTGATGTAGTCAGATGATTGTATTGATGTCACTTTTATGTTGTTAATCTACTTTTGAGTGTTTTGTGGTTATGATATGTGGTTATGCTTAATACTTTGAAAAATTGATTACTTGTTGTATGATCCATGATATAATTTGACTCCGGGAGGATAGTTTTGTATCGAGAACTCGACCACATACCCACATGTTGAACGCGAGGTCGAGAGATCGCTTGCGTGACGTGCGAGATACGTTAGGAACCCACGAACTTTATGCTCACCATAATGCAACGGCCTCTCACCAAGAAGTGTTAAAGGCAGCATTTAGTTTGGCGTAGCCTAGGGCTTGAGAAGTGTAGATTACACCTTAGAGATCCATCTATAACCACGACTCATGATTGGCTAGTGAAACGACGTAGTGACTAGATATAATTGGAAGACAAAGTTGCAACCCAATCTTTTCACATATCTAGAACCCCGATCTTAGACATTTGTGTAAGTTTGATTTTTGATTAGCTTAGTTTAGTTAGCCGAACCCTTAGTGTCACGTAACAACTCATCATGTTTTGATTGTTTAACCCAAGAAACATTATTCATACTTCGATCACTAGATTTAACTCCTCGTGACACGATAACTCACATACTCAGTTATTACTTGCTAACGACACGTACACTTGTGTTTAGGCATGATATACAAAGTCGCGAACAAGTTTTTAGCATCGTTGTCGGGGACTTAGTCTCTACCATCGGAGTCAATAGTTTCCTTGTGATTAAACATTTTTCTTTTCTTGTTTTTTCTATCTTATCTCTATCTTTTGCAATCTATTGAGTTTTGTGTGTGTGATTGTATTTTTTTGTAGGTTACTCCTTTCGTGCGTGAACGTTTGCCTACATTATAACCTTTCGACCTCGAGATTGAACGGACTTTTGGGCGACATCGTAAGCAACAAAAAACAACCTCTCGTGCAACATCATCATCAATGGATCCGCAAGATAACCAAAACCAACTCTTGGGGGGTGGGACGCATCAAAACGCTCCCCAACCTTCAAAACAACCGGTGGACATCCAAGCACAAATTCAAGCGGTGATCCAAGCCACAGTTCAAGCGGCCCTAGTGAGAATCAATCCACCTCCACCGGCTATGCCATCGATGAAAGAGCAAGCGATGCCGAAGGTTCTTAAGTAGTATAGCGCGATCGTTACGCCTACTATTGATGTTCAGAATTTCGAGATCAAGCCTTCCCTCATCAACATGATTCAAGACGAATCGTTTATTGGACTTTCAAGTGAATGTCCCAACAAGTTTCTAATGAGAGCTAACACTATCAAAGTCAATGACGTGATGGAGGAGGCGATCCAACTCTTTCTCTTTTCTTTCTCTTTAAAGGGAAAGGCATCGGAATGGCTCTTCAACCTCCCACCGACTTTTATTCGCACTTGGATCGACATGACACAAAAGTTTCTACCAAAAAAAGAAGTGATTTCAAATAATTCTATTTCATTAGTCAGTAAAACGAAAATAGAAAAGTGAAACGATACCAAACAGGTTCTAAACTTTAACAAAACTCATCCCAAGATGAGCTGAGCTTATGGAGGCTCCTTATTGAATTTTAAGAGGAGGGGATGGAAGACAGATGAGAGTGAAGTAAAGGAAAAGGATGGGAGATAGAATATGTAATTATACTTTTGTTTTGTTTGTGAGTTTTATGAAAAAAATTAGAATTTTTTTTTGTGAGTTTAAAAATAAAGGAAAAGTTTGTAATTGAATTACTTTTTTTCCCTCACTTCATCAGGAGAGAAAAAAATATTGGCTCGAAGGGAAGGATGGTCTTGAATTTTCACCTACTTTACTTCCCCTTCTTTTCAAAACCTCTCAAAATAAAAGGTTTTGAAAAGATTTAAAAATCCCTTCAATTTTACTCTTCATCATCTTACCTCCTCTTCTTTTAAAAACCAACAAACACATATTTATCAAGTAAACTAGCTAGAATCCTTCCCGTCCTCTCCCCTCATTTTATCAACTCACAAATAGGGCTGCAATGAGCTAAGCCGAAGCGAGTTAGACATGCCTTGAATTCGACTCTTTTAGATAAATAGCAGACTTGAACTTGGGTTTAAGCTTGATTGGAGCCTAATCGAACAAGCCTATCGGACTTGTTTCATAAATAGTAAGATTTGAACTCGGTTTGGCTCGTCTTATTTATTCATTCGAGCTTAGTCGAGTCGAATCGAGCTCGAGCCTAGTCGAACCTTTTATGAAAAAATTACAATATCATTAAAATTTAAACAAAAAAATTTATTATCAAAAGACAACGTAAAAGTTCAAATTGATAAGGCTAAAATTGAAAACAAAAATTTAAAACAAAGTAGTATTTGATTAAGTTTTTGTCATGACAGACTGATACATGAAAAATGACTCATCGAATTAATAAAACTTTATTTTTTGGAAGCTTAACTTATACAACGTCACTTCTTATAAAGCGACATAATCATCATAATGAATCGTTTGAAGTGCTTCATGCTCTTTTATCATGGCAGCATGCATTCCTCTGCAAAACTTTTGCTCTGATCCTTCCATACTTACAGAATTCCTTTTCTGTTTTGGAAAATTAAGTTTTAATTTTGGATACACAATCATCTAATAATGATTTTATTAAATATATAAAAAATATGATAGTTTTTAAGGGAAAAAATATTAGAAATTTAATAAAAAATAAATTTTATACAAAATATACAAATATGTTGTGTATATAATTACGGAAATCAAATTTTATACATACTTATAAACTTAAGCAAAAAATAGGGTCTTAATCGAACCGGCTCATAAGTTTATAAATGAGCCAACTCGTGAATCAATCAAACAGAGTTACGAATGATTCAAAATTAACTCATTTAATTTTATAAAATTAAAATTAAACTCAAATTTATTTCATAAATTTAATAAACGATATTCAAATTAAATATTTATTGAATCGAATAAAATAGATTTATAAAATTGGTTTGATTGATTTGCAGTCCTCCTCACAAACAAGGTCTAAATTGTCACTAATAAAATGGAAACATTGCGCTGGATGCGAGCTCTTGCGCATAGCCCTGAGGTGTCTCGCGAGATCTCTCTCAAGAGAGCTCCGCTTGCCTCTGAATACACGGTGGAGTGATCCGTCGTCATCAAATTCCCAAATCTTGATTTTCCCCAAATCAACAAATCTCACAAACCCTTTTCATCATATCAATCAATCCTTGTCTTCCAGTTTCCAATCTCAAATCAACGATTTTGTTTCCCACCCATTTCAATTCTACCACCAAATCATCCAATTTTGTACAAGCCCCATCACAATTTTGATCAATCATATCAGTTTTAGTTGTTTTTTGTTATTGGCTCTTCTAGTTTTATACGAATTAGATACTAGAAAGGGAGAAAAAAGAGATTTTGGTTTCTGGGTATTTTTTAGGGTAGTGTTTTGTGAATTGGGTGTCGGAGATTTGGGGATTTTGATTTTGTTGTAGTGGAGGGAGATATGGATAGAAAGAAGGTGGCTACGCCGCTTGTGTGTCACGGTCATTCGAGGCCGGTTGTTGATCTGTTCTATTGTCCTATTACCCCTGATGGGTTCTTTCTTATTAGTGCTAGCAAGGGTATGATCCCATTCTAACTTCTTGTATTCTTTGTTCGGATTTTTATATTCAAGTGACGCATATTATGATTATTTGTTGTGGTTAGTAATGTTATTTAGCTCTCGACACGGTTCTTAACCCGTATTTGATTGTATAAGTAATGTAGTTTGTGTTTGAATCGAGTTCGGAGGAGAAAAATACATAGGTTGGTGTTTGTAAGGTCTGATTTCATTAGGGGGAATTCTTTCTCATACGGGTGGGGAGTTTATTTTTTTAAGTTAGAATTCTTGGTTTAGATTCTTCCACCATCGATGTATACTGCCATTGATTAATGTAGTTACAACATTGTCCTTTTAACTTTTCATTTGTTTTTCATTTTGTGTCTTCTCTTGTATCTCTTGTGTCCATGGATGGTTTGTATAGTTAGTTAGAGTTCTTTGTTGTGCTGAATCACAATAAGTTTTGTTAATTGCTTGCTAATACCCTAGATAGTGTTGTGCAATGGGGGCAGGCATTTCATTTCGGCCTTGGTGCTTTGCAGACTTTGGTGGGAATTTACCTTAAGTTACTCATATAAGTTCTAGGCAAGACCTTGACACCTCAAGCTGCTTTAGGCCTCTTTGACAAATTTATTTACAAATATTATTACTGCAATTGTTTTCCTGTACACAACGAATTTTGTGCATTACCTTTTCTTTTTCTTTTTTTAAAATGATTTTGAGTGTTCATTTAAGCACACGTCTCTTGTTAGGTTGGGTCATGGTTTGAGATCAGCTTGGCATTCTTAACAATAGCTTAGCATTTCAATTTTTGGTGTACCATTACTTATTCATATGGATAGATAGTCATATGCACTTCTGAGTAAATTATATATTGTTGTCACTGTTTGCAAAATAATTGGTCAAAAGACTTGCTAAAACAATGTGAAGTCGTCTAGTGTTTGTAATTAGTAACTTGCAATCATCTCTACAGTGTTGCTATTACCTAATTTTTGTTAACTATTTAGAGCTTTTTCTGGCATTCAGATTCGACTCCGATGCTTAGAAATGGAGAAACTGGGGACTGGATTGGGACATTTGAAGGACACAAAGGTGCTGTATGGAGTTGCTGCCTGGATACCAATGCTTTGCATGCTGCAACAGGCTCGGCAGACTTCTCTGCGTATGTTCATGATTTTTACACTCACTTTTTTTTCTCATCATATGCGTGAAATTTGGCTGTATAGGATTCTGACTGTCCTGTTGCATGTAGTTCACTCAATGCAATTAATTCTTCAAACTGTTTAGGCTTGACAGTTTCTTGCAAGCTCAACTTATCTGATCTGCATTGGTTTGCTGCACTTACAGGAAAGTGTGGGATGCAATAACGGGGGATGAGCTTCACTCTTTTGAGCACAAGCACATAGTTAGAGCCTGTGCCTTCTCAGAGGTACGCTTGCATACAAATAATCTCAGAATTCAATTTGATGTTTGAAGTAATTTGTAATAATAAACCTAGTTGATTTTGATATATCTCATAAATTGTTCACTTACTGCTTGTGGAGAGAAATCCGCTCCTTGTATTTTACATGTCACTGATCTGATGCTAATGTCATTTCTTATCCACATAACTGACCTGATGAAATGTTCTTCTCAATGCAGTTGTCCTTATATTGAAGTGGGGTTCATGCCTGCTTGTTCTGTATATTTCCCTCTGTATTAGAAATTTTGAGCCATTGTTCTAGCATTGGTGAAAAAGTTAATTGTGTGGACTGATGTTAATCATCGAGTAAAATGGAGCCTTCTGAGACGTGTGTCTGTCTGCTGTGGGAAGTTATCACGTATTGTTTTTTTTTGGCTATGTTGTATGAATGAGAAAATCATTTATAAACTTGGGTGGGTGCAGGATACACATCTGCTTTTGACTGGGGGCTTAGAGAAAGTTCTTCGCATTTATGATTTGAATCGCCCTGATGCCCCTCCTAGAGAAGTAGATAAATCTCCTGGCTCAGTGCGGACGGTTACATGGCTGCATAGGGATCAGACAATATTGGGTACATGTACTGACATAGGAGGTGTAAGGTGAGCACCCCAGGAACAACTATCTAATATTTGAAACTCAGTTTAAATGTTTGGAGCCTGTTATATAATGCCGAACTTGGATGTTATCATGGGAGGTTGCTATTTCTTCACTAGTCATTAAGCAACCTTTGTTAATTAACCTGATTATCGATTTTATTGCAGACTATGGGATGTAAGAAGTGGGAAGCTAGTCCAAACACTAGAGACCAACTCATCAGTGACTAGTGCAGAAGTTAGCCGAGATGGTCGTTACATCACCACAGCAGATGGCACCAGCGTCAAGTTTTGGGATGCTAACAAGTATGTTTGATCTGCAAACTATGGTTTGACGTTCTTGGTCTAGCTATATTATGTATGTATCATGAAAGATAGGTTCATACTTTTCAGCTTCAGCCTTGTGAAGAGCTATGAATTGCCATGTATAGTTGAGTCTGCCTCATTGGAACCGAAGTATGGGGACAAGTTCATTGCTGGAGGGGAGGACATGTGGGTTCATGTATTTGACTTCCATACTGGTGAAGAGATAGGTACGTCATCGAGTATAGTTTGCTCGGGAAAACATGTGTTTGTTAATCTCTTACAATGATCAAAACATGATGTTCATTAACCTCTTATCTGCTTGTGCCTGCAGCATGCAACAAGGGTCATCATGGTCCTGTCCACTGCATACGTTTCTCCCCAGGAGGCGAGTCTTATGCCTCTGGATCCGAGGACGGTACAATCAGAATTTGGCAGACCGTACCTTCAGCACTGGACGATGGAGCTGCTCATACGGCCGGGATCAGTGCTGACACAAAACCCAATGCAGAAATAGCTCAGAAGATTGAGGGGTTGCGTATCACGGAAGATGGCAACGCGGAGAAGGAAGAAACCGGAAACACGTAAGGAGGTGGAGACGATGATGATGATCTCTATTTTTTCCCTGTGTAGGAACCTTTTTTTAAATGCTGCTACTACTTTTTACGATCTGTAGCTGACTTATGTTTCAATACTCCAACTTATATTTCAATACTCCGCCACGACTTCTTCCCATGATGATTCTAACCTTCAGGTTGGCTGATCAAACCAGATATTTTTTGCAAGGCGTGTTGTATGTAGAGAACATGTTCAAGAAAATCTCAGCACCAATAGCTTGTTACAAGGATAATCTGATTATTTGCATCTTTCAGAGTTTCTTGAAAGAAACGCCTGCACATCTCAAATTCGTGTTCAGTGGGAGCACTCTGGTGTGTATGACTTTTCCGAAACTGCTACGTGCCTAGGGAATAATTGCAATACTGATGGTCCAAATCTGTTGAAAGTTTCCAATTCTGGCGTCCAGAAATAGGTAACGAAGGCTTGATGTATGTGGGTTTCTTGGTGCTAGTGATGCAGAACAAAAGGGGACTGGAGGAGAGCAACCATGACAATGGCATGAAATTCGGGCCGAGAAGCAGAGAGGAGATATGATACAGTTTTATTCGAATCAATATCGGCATCACATTAGTGTGCAAAGAATATTTATGTAAAGAATATACAAAGCAATAGCCAGATTATATATGTAAACCTTTGTAGGATAAT
>JAOVYX010020929.1:0-16394 GCA_035668315.1 Drosera spatulata | reverse complement strand
GGGGGGTTTCACTCTTGGTGTGATAACGAGCCTGCCTTTTATGAGCATGCTGTTAATTGTATTCATAACCTTTATTCATCCTTTACTAGGTTATACAGAATCACTTTAAGTGGAGATCTAACTGAATCTGTCAAATGAGTTTGTAGTATTTTGCTTCATTTTTTTCATTATGTTCTATTCTTTTGAGATTTTTTTGTTTCATGAAGCAGAGACGAGACATAAAGTAATATAGTGGAAAAAAGGAAACGATGCATTGATATTATGAAAGAGTCCAGTTTTCTTTTCATCTAGTGTGTCTTGGTATGGTTTTGCTTTGGGAACTAAACTTGATCATAAGCTTCTTTTTAGATTCTTGTATTATTTTTCTATCATTGATTATGAGACTTGAGTTAAAATACACTTTGTGCTGATCTTTCTTTCATTCAATGACGATGTATATTGTGTTGGCTCTCGTTTTTACACTAATCTCGATATTCCGAAAGGTGCTTGATCATCAGTCCGATTCAATCTAAGGAGTGAATGGATGAAAGAGTAAGCACTTTAAGAGTAGAGTTTACTAGGGAGTGGAATAGGTCATACATTGAGTTAAATGAAGGCGAGGAAGTGAGCGGATTTGATCGTCATTTAACTAGGCGTACTATTTTTTATTTTATTTTTTGCACTGAAGTACTAGATGATGTGCTTTTTAACTAAGCGTACTACATTTTTCATTTTTTTTTTTTTTTTTTGTGCACAAGCGTACTAAATGATTTATGTTTCACTAAGCATACTATTTTTTTTTAACAGGCGTACTAGATGATGTACATGATGTGTTTTTCCTTAAGCTTACTAATTTTTTTGCCCAGACATGCTACATAATGTGTTTTTCACTAGGCGTATTATTTTTTTGTACAATCGTACTAGATTATGTATTTTTCACTAGATGTACTATTTTTTTAATTTTTTTTTGCACAGACGTAGTAGATGATATATATGATGTATATGATATGTTTTTCACTTATCATACTACTTTTTGCATAGGCGTAAAAGATGTTGTATTTATTCATTAGATGTGTTGGTTTTTTTACGCAGGCATAGTTGTAGGCGTACTACTTTTTTTTTTTTTCGCACAAACATACTAGATGATGTGTTTTTGAATAGACGTACTACTCTTTAGCACAGACATAGTAGATAATATCCATGATCTAAACAAACCAGTTTTGACGTATTAGATTTTACATAGGCATACTAATAAGCTTGAAACTAATACGCTTGAAATAAACGAATTTTGACATACTAGATTTTACATAGATGTACTAATACGTCTAAAAACTATTACGTCTAAAACAAACCAATTTTGACATACTAGATTTTGCATAAGTATAATAGTTTTTCCATAGACGTACTAATACGCCTAAAACTACTACGCCTGAAATAAACCAATTTTGATGGTGTAAATCTCTGAATATTCTTATCAATCAATAGAATCACAAATATAATCAAATTCCTAAACTATACATCTCAAATCAATGAAAACAATCCCAAAATGAAACCTAAACATATATGCATCTACAACATGAACATCCATCTCGAAATCAACTTAATCAGATTCAGATCCAAATCACCACACCTCTCCTCAATTCAAGCCAAACATAAAGATATAGCCTTTTCACAACTGTGATATGGGTCAATTAGGTGCCTTCCTTCGATGAGGCTCTCGAATTGATGTACCAATCCGTATTTGAGAAAATTGATACAATAGAGTTGAGTCGAAGTCAAAGGGATATGATATGAAGAATCACCAAGTGAGGGTTTTGCCCCACATTGCACCTGTAATGACTGTTCGTGGGCTTAGGACTTGAGACCCCATGGATTGACCGTGAATGTCATAGAAAGCCAAAAGGATATGATAGGAAGAATCACCAATCAATATTCCCCATGGACTAGCTGTGGATATGATGAGTGTGAAAACACTCATATTTTTGTAAGTTAATTGCTTTGTTTTAGGTATATTTTGGGTCGTTACTTTGTGTGTTGTTTAGTTTAGTTCTTGGAACATTGCTACTGCTATTTGTTCATTTTTGTCACAGATTTAATTGAGAGAAGATATTTTACACGAGTTATAAAAAGCGATCAAAGTGTGAAAATCCCTTTATGAAGTGGTTCGGCAAATTATGAAGACATAGAAGCTAAATGATGCATTTGTTGTTGTTTTCTGAGCTTAAAGACTTTTTTGAGATGTATTTAAGATGAAATTTGAAGCAAAACGGGATGAATTTAAGATGTCCTGTGTTCGTCAGGGGCGTAACAAATTTGTCGTGGGCGTGAGGGATGTCCTGGAGGTATGCTAGTCATGATCCTCACGGGCGTGACAAATTTGTCATGGACGTGCCGGGAATATCCTGGCCATATATTTTGCCTGAAACATAGATTTTTTACCACGTATCTTTCTGTTTGAAAGTCCCAGAAATAACCTAGAGAGGGATGAATAGGTTATCTCAAAAACTCTCCAAACAGTGCAGTGAAGCTATAGGCTAGTCTACACTGCCTGAGTCTGCTGCAGTAATACGGAAGTTCTGCAGTTGAGACTTTAGCTTTGTGAAGCTTGTCTCTTTGGATTTAAAGTTATTCACTAACAGTTATAGGAGTGATAATTAGTGCGGAAAAATAAATGACATAGGATTTTTATACTGATTCAGACATCTACTACCAACAAGTAACAGAAGCTTAGTCCAGTCTTCCCTTGGTGACCAGTGTAGTCAAGCCAAGAGGAGGTTCACTATTTCTTATTTCTGGCTTACAAGATAACCCCTTTACAGCAAGATCTGACTTGTTAAAGGAAGAAGAACCTAGATTTTATAGTGTTCTGCTGCAGTTGTTGTTCTTCACTTGCAGACTAGCCTTCTTCACAAATCCCGAATCTTCAATTCAGCTCACGCACAGGGAGTTTCCAAGGCTTTTCTTCTTTTGAAAGCTCTCAATGATATTCAAATTTTCTCAGACTCGTTCACCTTGTTCTCTGCACCGTGACTCCCCTTTTATTTGGCTCAGAGCACCAGAACCCGTGACTGTACTATCTAATAATGACAGCTTTGTCCTCTACTACAGCAGACTGACTTGGCTTCACCTTTTCTGATCCAGTACACATCATCTTTGCCTCAACTTCTCGTTTTTGATCCCTTCCTTGTTTCTTTCCATTCCAGCACAACTCATACTACACCCAGCCTCATGCACCAGGTCTGCTGCACAGCCTCTGCTGCACCTCTACTGCAGCCTCTATTGCAGCCCTGCTGTCAGCCTCTGCTGCACCTCGACTGCATGAGCTCTGCTTCACAGTCTTCATATCCAGCCTTTCTGCAACTTCTCTTGCACCAAATACTGCAGCCAGTCTGCTGCAACTCAGCTCCCATTCAACAGCTTTCAGACCTCATATGCTCAGCTTGCTAGTGTAGCTTCGTCTGCACCCTGCACTGCACTCAGTCTTCTGCAATTTAGCTTGCATACTTGCACTACAATATGGCTCACTTCTCTTTGCTGTTGGAACTTGCCTTGAACACAGGAAGGATCGTAGATCACGAGAACACTGGGACCTTTTGCTGTTGTATGTGATTGATCTTTGACATGTAAATTTTAGTCCCTCCCTAGTAGTCTGCACGACTCAGGTTGTCCGCACTGTACTGTACTTCTGTGCCCTGTTGCACCCAGCTGCACCCAGCTGCACTCTGCTGCATCTATGGCCCTAGTCTACAACTACTTGACTAACTGTTAAATCCTAAGTATCTAATACATACATAATTTCTTCCTAAGTTTTGTTCATCAATTTCTATACAAGTGGAGGGATTGCACATTCTTAACAATCTCCCCCTAAATGCAAATAAAACTCCTAAGAAATTCTAACAGCAAGAACACCTGTTCATTCATTTTTAAGAGAAAATTTTACAGAATGTAGAGGACTTACATTTCATCCTAAGGATCAATCCTTCCGTCCTCTCTTGGAAGGATAGTCTTGCAGCAGAATCTTAGATCGCTTGTGCTTTTACTTCTTCTTTTGTTTCCCTGCTGCTGACCTAGACCCTTGTTCTTCTGGTCTCTGCTGCAGACCTTGGCTCGTCTGCAGGTCTGCTGATGGAGCCTTCTGCTACAGGCCTTGGCTCGTCTGCAGGCCTTGGCCTTTGCTCTGCTGAAGGTTTGCTGCTTGATTCCTCGGCTGCAGACCTTGGAGCTGCCCTTCCCCGAGTCCGCTCTACTACAGTAGTTCGCTCTACTGTAAATTTTTCAGGCTTCTCCCCCTTTTTGTTTGCATTGAAGCTTTTGGAGAGGTCTTTGACAGCTTCTTTGAGTGCCACGAGCTTGGCTGCCATGTTGTTTTGTGCAGCTGCGGCTTTTCTTAGGGTTTCATCCACTCTTGATTCCAAGAGACTAAGTCTCTTGTCATTGTTAAGGACGTGGCCCTGCAGTTGAGTTTGTGTGTCTTGTATAGTCTTCTGTGATCTTCGAAATTTTGCAGCTTGAGTAGTATGCAGTTTGTTATAATTTACAGTAGTCTGCAGATAGTGTTGCTGACTGATTCCTGTGGTTTTTTGGGTCTGCCTTGTCACTTTTTGGAGTAGACCATATAAGACATCAAAGTAGTGCTCCCTTTGGTCCTTCTCATCTACTATCTCAGCTGCTATTTTCTGCAGTACATCAATCACTTCTCTGAGAGCATTTGTTGTCCATTGCCTGATTTCATGGATTTTCTGATCCATCCTTTGCAGATTTGTGTCAATACTTGATAGAGATGCTTCTTGAGTTTTGTCGGTCTGCGCTCTCTTAGTTGCAGGCCTGGTTCTGCCTGATATTGGTGTCTCCAAGTGTGGATGGAGCTTCACGGTTTCCATCCCTAACTTCAGACTTCGCAGTGCTGTTTGTGGAGTCATTGGGGTGTTTGTAGTGGCTCCATGCAGCAACCCTTGAGCAAATCCATCTGAAGGGAGGTCTTCAGTGGTCTGCTGCAATCCAAATGATGATTGTGGAGTGAATTGCATGTGGATTGATGAGACTTCCCTTGGTTGACTTGTTGCTTCGTGAGCTGAGGGAGTGTCTTCTAGCAGATGTCTTCTAAGTGTTGAAAGGGTCATTCCCTTGGAAGTGCTTTCTTCTGCAGTCTGCTCTTCAACCTCAGGAATTTTTATTTCTTCCATGTCTTGCACCAGCTGTGCAAGTGAAGGATGAAGGGGTTGTCAACTGCATATATTGACTCGTTTGCAGGAGCAGTTACAGTTGACTCAGCTGCACTCTGTTGCTCGTTTGTAGGTGCTTATTCTGCTACAGAGACTGAGCTCGTCTGCTCATCTACAGATGCTGGAGTGGACTTCTCCTTTCCTGTGGTGTCCTCAGCTGTAGTCACTGGGGCAGTCTGCAAGTCATCCTCGTTTGCAGGTGTCCCAACTGGAATATCCTCTTCCTCTACTGCAGGCATTGAGGTGGTGTGCGGCTGAGACTCAGTGGCCTGCTCTGTTGTAGCTGTCTCCTTTGCTGCTGTAGTGGTTTGAGTTATTGGTTCTTCTGCAATAGTTGAAGGGACTCTTTCCCTGGCAACTTCACCAATGAGCTCGTCATCCGTGAGATTATCTCCACCTTGATCTTCGTCACCACCATCGTCATCACCTCCTGGAGATGGTGGCCTGCCTACTTCTGATCGAGAGGTACTCCTGGACTTCAAGTGTTGCAACTCGAACATGCTTGTCAGTCTTCATAGTAGAATCCTTCCATTCCAGTACTAAAAAGGATGTAAGGCTCTTTCGGCCTATTCTTTGTCTGAGCAGCCTTTCGCTGCAGTAGAACCATCTGCTCAACCTCTCCTTCAGTTATGTTAGTGATGTCCCCGATCAGTGTTTTGACCCGCCTGGACATCCTTCTTATTTTCGCGGATCTCAGTTGTGCCCTCATTTCTCAACAGTAGTTCTTCCCATGCTTCCTCCGCTGTGTTGGTGTGGACGACGAACTCGAACATATCGTCGTCCAGAGCCTTGTATATCCGATTCTTGGCTCTTCTGTCTAACAGCACCAGATCCCAGTCGTCTCTCATCCACAGAGACTTAGGTTTGTCAACTTCTCTGGTGGCATCCATTAGGTCTGGCATTTTTGGATCATAAGGCCCATATGTGATAATGTCATACATTCTTTCATCAATGGAATCCAGATGAGCCAGCATTCTAAGTTTTCAATGGTTGGATTTATCGAAGGAGTAGGAAGGTGACTCTCCACTATCTGGACACTTTGGTAGATTTGGAGGAGCTATGATTGAATCTTCACAATAATAAACTGTTAGTAACTTCTTTGCAGACTGATATAAAAAGATGTGATCTTTTCTTTCCAATAACTGTTAAGTTTGGAAAGGCAGGCTATGATACCTATTGAAAATCCCAGAAATAACCTAGAGGATGGGGGGGATTAATAGGTTATCTCAAAAATTCTCCAGACAGTGTAGTGAAGCAATGGGCTAGTCTGCACTGCCTGGGTCTGCTGCAGTAATACAGAAGTTCTGCAGTTGAGACTTTAGCTTTATGAAGCTTGTCTCTTTGGATTTAAAGTTCTTCACTAACAGTTATAGGAGTGATAATCAGTGCGGAAAAGTAAATGACGCAGGATTTTTATACTGGTTCAGACATCTGCCACCAACAAGTAACAGAAGCTTAATCCAGTCTTCCCTTGGTGACCAGTGCAGTCAACCCAAGACGAGGTTCACTAGTTCTTGTTTCTGGCTTACAAGAGAACCCCTTTACAACAAGATCTTACTTGCTAAAGGATGAAGAACCTAGATCTTGTAGTGCTCTGCTGCAGTTGTTGTTCTTCACTTGCAGACTAGTGAACCTTCTTCACAAATCGTGAATCTTCAATTCAGCTCACGCACAGCGAGTCTCCAAGGCTTTTCTTCTTTTTGAAAGCTCTCAATGATATTCAAATTTTCTCAGACTCGTTCACCTTGTTCTATGCGCCATGAGTCCCCTTTTATAGGCTCAGGGAATCAGAACCTGTGACTGTATTATCTGATAGTGATAGCTTTGTTCTCTACTATAGTAGACTGACTTGGCTTCATCTTTTCTAATCCAGAATACATCATCTCTTCCTCAGCTTCTCGTTTTCGATCCTTTCCTTGTTCCTTTCTATTCCAGCACAACTCATACTGCACCAGGTCTGTTGCATAGCCTCTGTTGCAATACCTCTGCTGCACAGGCTCTAGTGCAGCCACTACTACAGTCCTGCTGTCAGCTTCTGCTGCATGAGCTCTGTTACACAGTCTTCATATCCAGCCTTTCCGCAACTTCACTTGCACCAAGTACTGAAGCCATTCTGCTGCAACTCAGCTCCCACTCAACAGCTTCCAGACCTTATCTGCTTAGCCTGCTAGTGTAGCTTCGTCTGCACCCGACACTGCACTCAGTCTTTCGCAATTCGGCTTGCATACTTGCACTACAATATTCCTCACTTCTCTTTGCTGCTGGAACTGGCCTTGAACACAGGAAGGATCCTAGATCATGAGAACACTGGGACCTTTTGCTATTGTATGTGATTGATCTTTGGCATGTAAATTTTAGTCCCTCTCTAGTAGTCTGCACCACTCAGGTCATCCGCACTTTACTCTTCTGTGCCCTGCTGCTCTGCTGCACCCAGCTACACTCTGCTGCATCTGTGGCCCTAGTCTGCAACTACTTGACTAACTATTACATCCTAAGCATCTAATACATACATAATTTCTTCCTAAGTTTTGTTCATCAATTTCTATACATATGGACGGATTGCACATTCCTAACACTGTTTTTTCTTTTTCTATAAATAGGAATGTTATATCCACGATATGGAGGATTTTTATCAACTTTTTGACAGATCTTAGGCCTAAAAAAACCTAGGGTTTCTCATAGACTTTCTACTTTGCTATGGATTTCTCGAGTTGTAATGCAATTGAAGATTCAAGGACTACTCTTATTACTGTTCTTCAATCAAGTAAAGACCTTTATCAATCTCTTTTGATGATGTGTCCATTACTTGCTATTCCAATTATGATTGTGTTATTTAATTCAATCATGAGTGAGTAGATCTTTGGTAGGAGATATAATAATGAAGTTCTAGTAAGGGGATTATGAGATTATGAACTTAACATGATTGAATCAGATTTCTTCATGCTATGATTGCTGTAAAAGATTGAAACTTTATTTAGTTATTAACTAATACAACTTGGATTGGATTGATCACCTAAGTTATGTTAGAGTGTCAATTATGCTAATGATACATTCTCATTTGGTCATATTAGTAGTATCTAATCAAAGTGATACGTTTTCTTTTTGTCATGAATTGATTAGAGCCATTTACACGTGAATTGATAAAAAAACGTCTTTTTCTATTGATTCATTTTTTGTTTGTTCCTTATTTGATGCAACCTTATTAGTTTGACATATACATTCTATTTTGCTATGTTGGATCAATTCGGTTAGGTTGATTATACATTCTCATTTGGTAGTCAACACTCTAAAAAACGTAATATAAGAAACCCTTATTTTGCAATCAAATCAATCATAGAACAAATCAACCTATTAATCATATCAACTGTTATCAATGATTAACTTTCTATGCTAGAATGGATTTATGAAGTTTCCTACACTTTAATCCAATAGTTTACAACCAAAATAGAAATGCGAAACTTAGTAATTTAATTGCCTTCTTAATTCTGCTTACTTAAACTTAGCTTCATAATATCAAAATCCCCCCAAGAAAAAAAAATTACTTTATAATTTTAGGTCAGATTAGATTAGTAATTAGTTTAAATCATTTGCACAACCGTGTTTTTGGGATTGACCCTTACTTGCAACACTACATTAATTTAATTATTTAATAGTGAGAGTGAGTGAATTTAAATACTAATTTTATACGTCAAGCGATAGTCGTGTCAGAATATCATTGGCGACGAAGATTTGAGTCCGCGAATTCACGACGTAGAATGTTGGTCGACGCCATCGAGGGAATTGTCTCGAGAAAACGATGGAGTGGGGAGGGCAGTATGGGTATCTTGAGTAATTTGGGATCTCATGGGAATTAAAAGTTTTTTGTGATACCTCCTTATAATAAAATCTCCCAAGTGGTACTACCTGAAAATTATCCCAAAATCAAATTGTTTGCTTTTTTTTTTCTGTAAATATAAATTAATTAAACTAATCTAATTAACTAAATTAAACTAAAGCTACGTAACTAACTAGTAATATAAATAAAGGTAATTACTACTCCCTCCGTCCCATAGTTTTTGCAACAGCACGTATTTCGAAGTGTTCGGTTTTTTTTCTTAACGATGTCAAAGAAACCATAAATTGATTCATGATTACAGTTCATAACTTAATTTATCACTAGTGTCTCACAATAATTTTATAAAATAGATGTTTGAATGTACTAAATTACACCTCGATAGATGTGCCATTGTAAAAATTTTGGGACGGAGGGAGTATTTAATTAAAATGTAAGGAGTTGATTAACTTCATTCTACCTGCATAGGATCAATCATGGATGACTATCATATAAATAGATTAATTATTATGAAAGGTTTGGTTATGAATTAAAGGTATTCTAAATCATATTCACTAACGTGTCAATTACCGCACCGCACGTATAATCAACCTTACTTACTTATCTATAACATACCATAACGCATGCATATATTAGGAATAAGTAAATTGAATAAGAACATGCGAATAAACCAAACATGAATAAAATAGTGAAACGCTCAAACTACTTCATTCAGATGCAATCAATCATAACTATTCATGATGAATCGCTCAAATCATTATGTGTTCTTTGCTACCATACATAACTACAATGCATAATTATTAGCTAGGTCATGACATCAATAGGTGACCAAACTAATTGATTTCATAACATATAAAGGATTAAGAATGGATTTCATGCAGCATATACAGCATAAACGAATCTGATTTTAGTGATCTCCATCATCTCATGATCCTACTATGCTACAACTATATCATGCCTACTAATCGTCTACTCACTCATAGTTTGAATCATCATTATGTTCATCATCAAATCATGCATCGTCATGTCAATAAACAACGAAGAAACGAAAGGATAGAGATGGCACACAATTGAAGAATGAAAATTTGACGATAAAACGATGGGACCCAACTCCAATTACACGTTGATCCAATCCGTAGAGATGTGTGAAGAACAAATTCGGACTTTGGCCGTCACAAACCCCTACGAAAACCCTAGAAAAGTACATACTAATATGATAAATAACATATATATTTAGTGAAAAACATGAAATCCTAGTAATTTCTAGCTAAAATAAAGAAAATCTCGAACAAATTCATAAGCCATCATGGTCGTGATGAGGGCAATAACGGTCGTGACGGACCTATAATGCTTCGAAAATAGTATTTTGCGGTTTCGAACTCCATCCTGATCGATGGTATACATTGTGTAGCCCTTATATATCATAAAACACTTCAAATGACTTGTGGAGGTGCTCCAGCTCCTGCGTGGTCAAGAATTCATCCACCACCGCAGTCCGATGAGCTCTATACTCCGGGTATATATATATATATATATATATATATATATATCATCAAGAAAATATTTTTTAATAAAAACCACATTGTTGTTAAAAGATTATATAGAAACTTAAATAAAATATAAAAGATTGACTTACCGACCCTCCCTTGTTGTCGGCACAACGCCTTTCTTCTTGTGCGTGTGCTCGAACACCTATGCCTCATCTGGCATCCTCTTCAACGTCTCAACCTAGGTTAGGGATTTTATTTGCCAGACAAATTAGACAACAAAAATAAACAAACTTATATCAATGCAGAAAACATCGAATTTGAAAATAACGGGATTATTCACCAGGTTCTTTGCCACATGGACCGTAGACACAATTCCCTGTGTATGTTATATTTTGTCTCTTCTTTGCTCATGTTCTGCTTTGTCTGCTTCAATCCATCCTTGAATGCCTTTGTGTTCTACTTGGTGTTCAACTCACCAAGCGAACTCTCGTCGACCCAAGGAAGGATGTCCCCCTTCTGAACGGTATGGCGGGCCTTTTACAAGATATCCTTCCCCCTCTTCTTCTTCGTTGCCGCCCACTTGATCTTGACACGCTCCGTGAGCTCTTGCCTCCACCAATAAAGATCCTACACACACATTTAAAAAAATTATAGATACAATAAAAGTTTAAAATGAACTAAAAATCAATTTTAAAAAAATTAAAAGAGATGTTATACTTACTCTGAAAACACCCCACATCCTATCCCTCCTTCACAAAGGCACCTTCCTCCAACATGTCCACCCCCGATAACAACTCTTAAACTAGATGGAGCCGCTGAACACAATTCTATGATGATCAAACCTGAAACACATAAAATACAAAGTTGAAAAAAAAAAAGATTTATATTATATATATGGAAGGGGATATATAATAAAAAACTAAAATTTAATTAAATTAAAATGCTTTAAAATAAACTAAACATACCATAGTCCATCGGGATCGAACACCTGTCGTAGCCACCTATCCCTATCGTACTTAGTCTCCTCATCTTCGTGAGCAGATGAGTGTGATGACAACGGATGAGGAGAGCCAGATGGTCCAACAGCTGGTGTTCTAGAAGGGCCTGGAGCTGCTGCTATAGAAGAACAGGGAGCTGGTGATACTTACAGGCAGGGAGTTAGTGAAATGGAGGGACGAGGAGGAGCAGATGGGGGATCAGGTATAGGTTGGTCCTCCTCTTGGTAATCATCCTCATCACACAGTAAAGTCATGCCTATATTATGAAATCCAGCTAGTGATACACTACCTCTCCTTCCAATATTTTTTTTTTGAAGTGTATATCTATATATTTATTTATGATACCAAAAGAAAAAGGAAAGTACATAAATCTCTTGTAAAAGCTTGCAAAATTTATAAATTGATTTCTTACCTCGGCCTCTATCACGTCTACCACCTCTGTCAGCACTAGCTGAACTGCATCCCATAAGTAGCTTTCTTGTAGACATCTGCAAGAAAAGATTGAAATATGTATACATATATATTGTAAAAAATGGTGATGAAACTCGCTAGAGGAGTAACATTAATTGGAAAGAAAACTAATGATTTATCATTAATAGGTCTAAAGTCTGAATTGGCTAACAAAAGCTTACAAATCAATCATTCTGATCATTGTCCTCATCTTCTTCCGATTTGGATGATTTTTCAAATTCATTGTCAAACTCTCCCGCCTCCTCCGTCTTTTCCCCTTCAGAAATAAGTTCTTAATCCTCATTCTCTTCAACTTCTTCTTCATCCTCTCCCTCTTCTTCTTCCAACCCAGCTTCTTCATCATTGTCAAACTCAGGGGGCATTAGGGAGATTGGTGTGTCATTTGTATCTTCTTGAAAAGTTACATCTTCGTGTTGAGCATCAATCATCCCTCTAGCTTTCATTTGAAACATAGCCCACCATTGATCTCTAGATGTGAGGCTTGGGCATGGAGCATAACATACTTGCAAGCTTGATTTGCTCCCCTTCGGCATCTCTTAGTTTTATCAATCTCAACCAATTGATATTTTCGATGCACATTCATTCCCCTATCAGAGTCAAACCAATCCCATTTGAAGAGCATCGTTTGATATGATCTTTCATCCGCAATATATTGTAGCTCCACTATCTCCTTAAGGATGTCATAGTAATCATTCTTATCATCTTCTTTACCACATACACCATAATTCTAAATGGTTTTAGTGGAGACACATTCGAAAGTGTCAAATAAATACCCATTGATGAAATATTGAGGATACTTATACACTTGCGTGGCTGGTTGTGCACCAAGGATACGGATCATCCCGTTCGGAACACCATGTGATAAAACCTGCGCTCAACACGAAGGAATCTCTTCAACTTGATCCACATGGGCCATGAATCCCCTTCTTATACAACACAAGCACAAAAAGAAATCACTCTCACATAATTCTATAGCCACATAGGCCATGAATCCCTATGTCTGCTCCATATCTCTTGAGTTGATCTAAAACATCTCTTTCTCATCATATCTTGCTCAAATAGCCTATAATCATTGAAATAAACCTTGTGTTAGCGGGAAAAAAAATGCCCAAATAGACTAAATTTCAGGAAGTGAACCACTCAAAAATCACTATGAAAAATTACTTCTTACCTCTCATTTTCAGAGACCAACTCAGAATTTCGCAGAATACGTATGGCCGTCGTAAAAATCCTTCTGAGCTAGAATAGCCTTTATCCTAGAGTTGTCGCGTGAAAAATATCCTCCATTCCTTTGGAACTCGGAAGGAAGATGTGAATCATCAACATCGCCCCATTCTCCATAATTCCGATGATGATCTCTTGATTTAGTATCTACCCTAGGCTCAAAATAGTTCTTGCAAAAATGTTACTCTACTCCTCCATAAGATATGCCTTATAATAGAGCCCTCGACATATGCTTTGTTGCCAAGCTTTATATTTAACTGAAACAAAAACCTGAAGGCATGAGAATTTCAACTTGAGTATATTTCTAGAATTTTTTTTAGGGTTAAAAAAATGTATAAGCTATAGATTATACCTTTCAATAGGTTACATCCATGTATAGTGAACCGTTCCGGCAATTTTAGCATCATGGGAAAGATGTAAAGGTAAGTGTTCCGTACAATTGAAAAATACAGGAAAGAAACAACCTTTCTAGCTTGCATAAAATCTCAGGTATCTACCTCTCCAGTCTCTCCATATCTTCACGGCAAATAGTATTACAACAAAGATCTCTTAAAAATATATTGAGCTCCGTTAAGACACTCTGCTCATGATTGGAATGAAACAGTTCCTTGAAGGCAACAAGAAGCAATCTCTGCATGATGACATGATAATCATGACTCTTTAGTCCCTTCAGACCCCATTCATCCTCATGAACACACCGTCTTAGATTGGATGTATATCCATCAGCATACTTCAGCATTTGAACCATTCACACAACACCTTTCTTGCCTCCTTTTTCAAAGCATAAGGAGCCTCAGGCATGATCGTTTGTTCGAGGCCTCTCCTATTCCTCATAGTCTTCAAATATAACTTCAAACAGTTGCAGTACAACTTGGTATCTTTCCTTACTGTAATTGTGTCTTTTGTCTTGCCCTTCACATCCATGACGGTATTGAACACATTATTAAACGCATTTTTCTCAACATACATGACATCGAGATTATGCCTGATTAGCGATTTGCTCCAATTTGACAGGTTCCAAAAAATCCTATGCTTGCTCCAGGTGTGAGACTCATGGATATCCTCAGGATTTGCCAAAAATACACGATCATGTATCTAATCTCCATCAAAAATGGGAACTAGATCATCATAATCGATCCTATTCTTTAAAAAGTCACTCCTGTTATCCTGAAAAGGATGATCGTAAGGTGAAAACCTACAATGTCAGTCAAACCATGACTGCTTTTTCTCATGCTTTAAAGTGAAGGTCTTGGTATGCTCCATACAACATGGGCATGCTAATCGTTTAGTTGTGCTCCATCCTGATAACATTACATAAACTGAAAAATCACCGACTTTCCACAATAACACAACCATCATCTGAAATGTTTATCCACGAAGAACACCATATGTGCCCTCCCCAAAGCTCCCCAGATGCGTCAACTCATCAATCAAAGGCTGCAAGTATAATCTAGATTTCCTTTTGGACTTTTAGGCCAGGAATGGTCATAGAAAGCATCATGAACTAAGTCTTCAGGCATAAACCAGGAGGAAGATTGTATGGAGTCAATATCACAGGCCAACACGTGCACTCGGATCCAAAATTACCAAACAGAGCGAATCTATCTGTGCATAATCCCAAGTGAACATTTCTCGGTTCTGCAAAGAACCAAGGAATCTCCCTGTCCAGATGCTTCCAAGCTTCATTGTTTCATGGATACGACATCTGACCTTCAACGCTGTAATTGGTAGAGTGCCAAGACATCGGCTCCACACTGTTCTTGATTGCATACATCCGTTGAAGCATCGAGTTATCGGAAAATATTTCAATACTTTCAGAGCAATCCGTTTCTTACCACTCTGCTTTTCCTTGTATCAAGATGCCCCACAAACGGAACATGATTCCAAGCCGGCATCCCCCTTTTAGAGCAACATGTAGATTAAGAGACCAACATCTATCTTCTGAATTAAAAGTCGAATGCCCGTCATCAGCTTGCTAGTTGAGTACAATGTGTTTGTCATCACGTTATCTTTTGGGCAGATATCCTTCAACAGAGCTGCAATGACATCCGTCGCTCTGTGAGCTACGTTGTACTCACATTTAATGTTCAAGAACCTAGACGCGGTCTCCAACTGAGAGAGTTTTCTACTAGGATACAATGGCTCGGTGTTGTATTCAACATCTCTCAAGCGACGGATTGTCCTCGACATCATTCTTGTTCCCTACCACGCTCTCAAAGTTAGCAGCCCCAAAACCTTCTGTCACCATGTTGTCATAGTGATTAACCCCGGACATTCTCAATGACTCACCCACTTCAACCTCACCATGAAAATTCCACCTCCAATTTCTGACAAAAAACTAGACGTGTACTAATGCATCCTCACGACATCAACCAATTGATAGTCCCTATTCCAATAATTCATACATGGACACTTCCAGTATCTAGAGTAGTTGAACGGTTGATGTTGAAGTGCAAAGTTTATAGATTTGTCGACATTCCGAGCAAAATTCTCACTAAAAAACGTCGACTACATACATCCAAGATCTATCATACATCCATAATAAATTCGAATCCATTTCTCTATCATCAAATTCGAAGAGGCACTATTACTTTTAAAGAGTCAAAAAATTAAAACTACACCTACATTATTTTGAATGTAAGATCCATTATATTAACCTTTTTACTTATTTTTCCAAGATCCATTCAACAAAAAACAAGTGCCTATTCTAACATTTTTAGGGGTTAACTAATTCACACCACAACCAATTCATCGCCTAAATAATCTTCAAACCAATTCCGCAAGCACAACTAATTCACAACCATCATCCAAGTCCATCACCTAAATAATCATAAAACCATTCCAAAAATCACAACCAATTCATCAACCCAACCCAAATCAACCATTGTCCATGTCCCAAACCAACCATGTTCATCAAAACAACCAATAATCAACCCACACTCATCAACCAACCAAAGAATTAAATCAAGAGGTTAAATAAAATAAATTAAAATCAAAATCAACTAGAAATTTAGGGTTTAGAAACAATATATTGAAATTTTAAAGGTTAGGATTTGAGAAAGCTAGGAGGGGTACGGGGTGATTGCGGGAGGCGGGGCCTATGGCCGCCGGCCTTTCCCTCGCCTGAGTCAGTGGTGGGGTTATTGTTGTAGGGGAGAGGATGGGGAGGGGGGAGGTG
>JAOVYX010020928.1:0-16397 GCA_035668315.1 Drosera spatulata | reverse complement strand
CTTAAACTCGTAGATCTCGCAAGATTTAACAACCTAATATCTTTTGTTGTTTTTCTTTTTATTTACAAGATTTTCCCGGGGATATTACATCTCCCTTTGGGAGTTCAAGATTGCGCGTGGACGCAAGAAACAACCTGTCAGTAACCCTACTCCTGACATAGCTCTTGAAAGCATGAAGGAACTCAGTGAAGTTGATGTGCAAGATAAATCAATCGATGAACCAGAAGAACCTATGGAGATCTAAGAGAATTAGCTATGATGTGTCTTGGAAGAAACTAAGAACATTAGGAAAAATCTCTATAGAATCTAATGGTTTCACAATACCTAATAAAAGTTATATGATGAGACAATAACTATAAAAGGTTGAAATCAAACCAAAATTCTTAAGTTATGTATTGTTGAGTACTTGAGAAAACAACGTCAGAACTTCAATTTTTCATTAGATTAGGCATTTAGCAGTCAAATACTTCACTTATAATCCAATACAACGCTATTACATTTGTGACTTCGGAAACTATTCTCAATTTAGAATTACATCATTTTCTCTCGCTTCATTCTCATTGTTCTACGTGTTGTCGTAATTCACAATTGTTTGTTAACTCCCATTAATTTGAAGTTCATTACAGTATGTGGATTGAAACTTCACGTTAGAAACACAGTAGTAGATACATGGATAACTTATAAACTATCGGGAAACTTCTTAATAGGTATCCCTATGCAGCTTTAATTACATAAAAATATCCCATTATTATTTCATTTCCATTAGGTACCCTGTAATCAATTATGAGATCTTTTTCCCAAAAACAATTATTCAATCAAAAATTCAATTTACTGTAATCAATTATTTTTAAATCCAACGACGATGAACCGACGCAAATCAACGACGACGTACTCACGATGATGACGACGACGAACTGACTACGATGAAGAAGAAGAAGAACTGACGAGAACTAATGATGACGGTGACAACGAACTAACGACGACTACTGGACGATGAACTAACGATGAGGACGAAGAAAACGAACTAATGACAATGATGAATTAACGATAACGACGATGATGACGAACTAACGTCGACTACTAGATGACGAACTAACGATAAGGACGACGACAATGAACTAACAACGATGATGACGACGACGGCAAACTATCAACGATAACGACGATGATGACGAATTGCCAACGATGACGACCGGACGACGAACCGAAAACGACGAGGACGATAAACTAAAAACGAGGACGACGACAACGAAAAAAAAGAGTTGGGCAGTTTTCTAATTTTCTTTACCGGGAACAAGCTTGTGAGCTGTCACAATTAAGGGTGTCAAAACCATACCGAAACCGATGAAATTGATTATTAAACGGTTCGATTTTAAACTGATTAACCGACGGTTTGAACTGAATAACTGATTAGGAAAAACCGATTAGCCGAACCAAATAAGACCTACTAACAAAACGGTTTAAGGTCAGTTTTAACCATATCGTCTCAATTTTAACCATGTTATCTTGATATATTAGCTCTTGATGTATCAGGATGTTAGATTGGCATTTGACCATATGTATAGGCCTGGGCTGTTTCTGTTTGCTTATTCATAGTAAAGGGCACTGATGAGTAAGAAATACAATGGAAAGACTTTCTTTCATTAGAAAAAAAAAAATTGTAGAACAAACGGTTTATGACCAATTAACAAAAATCCAATAAAACCATTTTACAAAATTGATTAATACCATATCATCGAAACCATTTAAAAATCGATAAATCAAAACTGATTAATAAACGATTTCGTCTTTTATTTTCAAACCCATTAATTAATCGATTCTGTAATGGTTTTCAAGTATAAAATCGAACCGATTAAAAACCGCACCTATTAACCAAAACCGAACCAATTAACACCCCTAGTCGCAATGTATGAGGACCTATGGTGCTTTTGTCTACAGGGAGTAGCATCACCTTCCAAGGAATTTGCACAACGAATTTGCCATTGTTGAATTTCTAATCCTAAAGGGAGAATTAATCGAAAAAAGCAGGCAATCACAATGCAAGGAAGAATCTAATTGTATCCAATTAAATAAGGAAGTAAGATTGTTTTTATAAAAAAAGAAAAACAAGAGGAGACGTGGATCAGGACAGCAGGATTTTATTTTTGTAAAAAAAATGTTATGGGGTACTAAATTGGGGGGAAAAAAAAAAGAGATGGTACTCATTGATAATTCTTTTTGCTAAATGGTATCTTAAGGTAATTTTTTCTAAACTATCTGCAGTTATTCGTATATTTTATATCTTCATGCAACAAAAAATACAGATGAATTGAAAACAAGGTGGGCAACCACCTATGCCATATACTTTTTTTCTAAATTTTAAAATTATAGAGATGATTTCTTAACAATTCATAAATTTATGTGTTTTTCGCGTCAAAAGAATACTCCTTTTTAATATGAGCTCTTTTTAATATTGTTTATTGTCCAATTTTATTTTTTTTTTGAAGATAACGAGGGTAAATATTTTTTTTTTCTTGATGGGTTCATCCATCACCGCTCAATATATTTTGTTTTTCCTTAATAAACATTCATCTGATTACTACTTGCTAGTATATGCTACTCCCCGTATGTTATACTTTTAGGTAAGTTCTAAAAATACATCTATTTTTGTGTTGATAGTACGATTTGTTGTGACCAAATTTGATGATATATCAATGGGAGGGTGATTTCGTACTTCTGGTATGAAAATTTTGTTAAATTGAGAAACATTGTCCATGCTATGAAATAGTGCATTTCAGATATATTTTTGTTTGCGATGAAATCGAATAGGGTGGCCTAGGTTTGTGAGCCCAGGTGTTTGATGTTGGAAAGTATGTTCTCGGATCCTGATCCATGCCCACTCTCCTTACACATCAGAAACAATAAGACCGATTAGTCGGACCCGTGAAGTTTTTCTTGGGGATCGACTCCGATGCTTAAGTCAGTCGGGGTCTTTAGAAATTCCCAATAAAGACTTGTAGAGTTGGGTCCAAATAGAGTTATCTTTTTTTTGTTGGTGATGTAGGTATATATATAGCAAATGTTCACCCTTTCTCCATCATACATTTGGCATGATCATATGAGGAGAGGGATCTCTCCCTCACTTCATGCCATTTTGTCCCTTTGTGATATGTGTTTGGTTTAGTCGTGTTGGGCCTAGTTTTGAGCCATTAGCCCATTGGGAAGAGCTAGATTTTAGAATAAATACTTGTCCTCGGTCCCGATTTTAAGTTGTATTAACACTGAGACGTTTTCTCCTGGGCCGGGGCCTTGCATCAGGCCTCCCAGTTCCTGACTTTGCGGAGGCTTGGGCGTTGTCTCTTTTTCTTTTTTTTATCGGGGCCTTTCTTCTTCGGGGTGGCTTTCCGGTCTTCGCCTCGGAACTTGAAGACCATAATAATATCATAGAATAAAGGCGTCGATTGGACTTCTCAATAGGATTAGCTGCTTTACACGTAGCAGCTTACCAATGGCACCTCGAGCAGCGTGCTGCTGATGTCGTGTCGTGCATGGTTTTCCCGTCAAAAGATATGTCCTGCGAGGGTAGACGTGACGGTTCAAGTCCTTGGACCGTGGACCTCCTTCGGCCCACCCCATTCAACCCTACCCCTTCACCTCTATATATATGAGGGGACCTTTCTCATTTTTCTCTCTCTTCTTCTCATTTTTCATTGCCTCCATCTGTGATCCCGATTTCAAGTCTCGAAGACCTAATACTTTTCTGAAAATCGATAAGCATGATTTCTTCCATAAATGCTTCTAATTCAACTTCGAACTCGAATTTCGATAAGCCTCCTAGGTATGCCCAAGACTAGAGTTTAGATTCTCCCACCTTTTCCTATCCTACTCCCCTGAGGACTCGTCCCTGAGTTCCAGCATGTCTGACTATCGAGTCCCTCATGTCTTAAAGTTACTTGTTCCCGGTCTCAAGCTCAGGGTTAACACCCATTACCCCTATAATTATTTATCTTTATACACTGGTTTTCCTGGTGGGGGTTCTGCTTTTCGGTCCATCCCTTCATCACTTCAGCGATGGACTTCCTCAGCATTCTCCCTTTTCAGCTCACCCCAAACACTTTCTACTTCGTCTCCACTTTCTACCTAGCCGCCATCGAAATCGACGTCTCGGTCTCTTCCATCTCCCCGGCCCTCTTCTTCAATTTTGTCCATTTCAACACGAATAAAAAGGCCAAGGAGTCGAGTTGCCTCAACCTTTAGACTTACGCGGGGATAAAGTGGATCGTGAAGGTTCGGGACAACCACAAAAGGTGGAAGAACCAGTGGCTTCTGGTCTTCCGGTTGGAAAACGTCTATGGTCGCTTGTCCCACATTGGGTGGAGAACTTCAACTCGGACGACTTTAACTGCCTGGGGATAAGCAGAGCCGAGAAAAAGACCTATAGGAAGATCATAGACTAGAGGAATGAATCAGGATAGGACCTCTTTAAAGTCCGTGGTCTCACTCAAGAATCTGAACTTGTTGAGCATGGTTTTGGTCCGTATACCGATTTAACTCATCGCTCATCTTTTGTCTCTATGTGCTTTCCTTTTAACGGTTTCTAACTTCGTTGCTATGTTGTTTTCAGTCCTCACCAAAGCAGCTAAAATGGATAAGTTTCAAGCCGCTCGGGAGGTCAGGCAGCAACAAAGGAAACGCCCTATCATTGTGACGACAACTCAAGGACCCGACATCACTGTGACTCGGTTCGGTATCGGCACTCCTCCAAAACGGGCAAGGACTGACACCGACGTTCCTATACAAACTGGGACCTTAGCTGGGACTGATACCCCTCTCCTTCCCCTCTTCCACCCCCCCGACTGAGGAGACCCCCTCCTAGGTTGAGACTTCATTTAGTGGCGTCAGGATGGCGTCCCCCCTGCTGCTCCAAGGGCAATTAAAGTTCTGTCGTCAGTAGATCCGATCATCAACTCCCAATTGTACACGCCCGGGGCGCCACTCCAGCCCCCGAGATTCCCGAGGCCATCGTGGTATGTGAATCCAGAGGTCTCTTGCCACGATGACGAGTTTGATGGCAAGAAGGTGCTACTCTCCTTAGTTCTGCCCAAGGATATAACCCTGTACGCAACCAGTCCCAGTGAGAGGCTAGTTCGGGAGACATACAATAACATTTATCCGGTAAGTACCAATCCCTTCTAAGTCCTTCTCAGCTTCCTTTTCCTTTTGATTCCTCGTCACTTTCGCTATTTTTACCAGGCCGTCTCCCGAGTGGTCGACCTCTTCTTCTACTCCAAAGGCAGTAGCACTGTCATACAATCTTTGAAAGATCAGGTAGCTGTACCAGAGGTGGCAAAGGGAGAGGCCGAGAGGGTGGCCGTGGAGAGCTCGGGCAAGATCCCTTGTTTGGAGACCCAGGTGAAGTCGCTACAGAAGGCCTCCTCCGTACTCCATGGCCGGGTTTCAGAGCGGACCGTGAACCTGGCAAGTCGGGACTCTCAGCTTCAGGCCCCAAACTCTCAACTCGATGAGGCAAGGGCCGAGAAGGAGCGTTTGGAGCAGAAGGTTAAGGAGCTGGAACTTCAGCTCAAGGAAAAGGCCAAAGAGATCGATAAGTCAAACTAGGAGAACTTCAACTATGGGTGCGAGCTTGTTTTTAAGCAAATATTCGCACTCGAGTCGGACAACCCCGGGATGACCCTCCAACAGCTCCCGTTCCTGAACTTGTCCACCTGCAACAACGGCGTCGAAGCCGCTTGCATGCATGCAAGCCACCGAGGCTATTCAAGAAATCAGCAAATGATCGCAATGGATCAAAGAAGGGACGTCATGTTCGACCTTCTCAATAATTTCAAGGAAAACGATCAACGATCAAACGGATCCAAAAGGGATGTCAATGTCGACCTTATCAGTTCAAGGATGCGATATTTCTTTCGTTCGCTTTTTCATTAGTTCACACAGATGGTGTAACTATGCTCTACATCCTCCGTTTTCTTTTTATTTATCGTTTAGAGGTTGCTTTCATTTATTTCCTGAGAGGGTATATATAATATAATGGTGTGTATTCTAGTTCATTTCAACCCCAAATACCCCACCACATATCAAACATGATCATATATGCACGTCTAAGGTTATATTTCCATGCGTATGGGTTATATATCTCAAATACGCATTCAGGTTTAAGGTTCGATGCACGAGGTCGATAATTTCTTGTCAGGCAGCCGTCGCGGCCATGACTTGGCCCTGTCACGGGCACGACACCCGTCGAGGATTGGCAAGTAGTAATCGAGATGATGGTTGGTTCCACGATGAGGATAGGACTCAACCCCATTGCCAGAAGGGGAGCCAAAGATCGCCCCCTCGATGAGGAAAGAAGAAAGATAAGGCCAAGAAAAAGGGTCTCGAATATACCTGGCATACGTCCTTGAACGCCTAGAAGGCTGAAGTGCTGTTTGTAGCCCTAGCGAAAAACTTGTTGATAAAAGAACCCGAGAAACAACGCTTTCGAGGAAATAACCAGGACACCACGAAATACTGCCTGTACCATCAAGATCATGGACATGACACCGAAGAGTGCAGGCACATCTGAGACGCCATTGAGGAGCTTATAAGAACGGGAGCCCTAAAAGGATTTGTGGCAGACCGGAACCCTACGAAGAATCGGTCATCACAAAGACCTAGGGAAAGGACCCGTTCCCCTCCAAGACGGGATGAGGAAATCAAGCAACTCCCAAGAATCAAACCTCGAATATAGTGACAATCTGGGACTTGCTGTGGTGAGCAACTCGGACGAGCTCAGAAAGAAGGAAAAAAGAGCCCGTGAGGAGTAGGGATAACCTTTCCCTACGATGACGCACTGGTCTTGACAATTCATATCAGGGACTTTGATGTAGAAAGGGTCCTAGTCAACAATGGATCGTCCGCGGACATCCTATACTATTCCGTGTACAAGAAAATAGGGATGAGTGACAAGGATTTGAAATCGTTCAAAACCCCCTGGTCGGTTTCACATGAGGGCCTGTCTACCTGAAAGGGTACGCCACCCTACTAGTGGAGCTCGGAGACGAGCACTAAACGGACCTCCTCCAGGATGGTCGATTTCCTTGTAGTGGACCTTCTCTCTATCTATAACGGGATTGAAAATCGTTATCTCCCCATGCTATCTGACCCTGAACGTCCCTACTCCCCATGACAAGGGGGTCATGAAGAGAAATCAGAGGGAGTCCCGGAGATGCTATGTAGCGATCATGAAGAAGAAGAACTCCCAGGCCAAGGAAGCGTCCCCCCTACATCTTGACCCCCGGGATCAGACTAAAAGCCCGGAACTGGTGGAGGAACTGGACAATATGCCCCTGCGAGAAGGAGAAAGGAAAAAGTTTTTTCAGATAGGGGCCAGCCTTAAAGAACCTGATCGAGGAGAGTTGATATAGTTCATGAGAAAAATATGGATATCTTTGCATGGGCACCGGAGGATATGCCAAGGGTCGATCCGGATGTGATAATGCACCGACTCAGTGTCAAACCGGAAGTAAAGCCAATGAGGAAAAAGAAGGAAAGTTTCATCCCAGAGAGAAACAGAGCAATCGTCGAAGAGGTAGAGAAGTTGCTGAAAGCGGGCTTCATCAGAGAGGTCGCGTACCCGGATTGGTTGATAAATGTGGTCATAGTGAAAAAAGCAAATGAGAAATGGAGAATGTGCGTGGATTTTACAGACCTAAACCGAGCTTGTCTGAAGGATTGCTACCCCTTCCCCCAGATTGACCAGTTGGTTGACTCCACATCTGGATACAAGCTTCAGTCCTTCATGGATGTCATTTCAGGGTATAACCAAATCCAAGTGACCCGTGAAGATGAGGAGAAGACCTCCTTCAGTACCAAAAGTGGGATCTATTGTTATTGAGTTATGCCTTTTGGACTCAAAAATGTCAGGTATATTCGTGACCCTTCTTCTTTTCTCATCGAGGGAGCGATCTTTGGCTCTCCTTCTGACAATGGGGTCGAGTCCTATCCTCATCGCGGAACCAACCATCATCTCGATTACTACTTGCCAATCCTCGACCCCTTCTGCCATTTGATCATGAGGGGAAAATTAAATGAAGCTTGGACTGGCATCACAAACAGCAAGTTGATCAAACCTAAGCAGAGAGCAAGAGCCTTGCCAATCCTCGACCCATTTGATCAAAGTGTTGCAACTTGAACATACTATTACTAGCAACGCATATTTTCTGTTTCAAGAAACATTTTGACTCGTGTTCTCTTGCAGTGTGTTGAAAAAGTGGAGTTTTTAGTTCATCAATGCCTCACACGGAATCATGGTCCGTAACGTGGACTTTAGGCGTGGAGAGACTTGCACACGTATATTTGTCTTCTCAACCCGATCTTTAAGATTATTTGAAAGTTACCACAGGACATTAGGTAGATCTTGGACGGAGTACTATTTATTTGTTTGGTTGATGAAATTCTCCTCAAGACAGGTCATGAGATCTTACCTATGTACCCCGTTAGGCTTTTATTCATGTTTCAGAACGATTAAAATCTAGAAGATTACGTAAGGAACAAATATCGGTGGAAAACACTTTTTTTATAAAAAAAAAATAAAGCATGTATTTCTCTTAAAAACATATCGCATACTTCTCCATCTCAAAATTTTTACAATGACACACGTTTCGAGATCTTATTTAATACAATCAAACATCATTTTTATAAAATTATTATAAAACACTAACGATAGATTAAGTTGTGAATTTTAATCGTGAATCAATTTAAGATTTTTCTGACATCGTTAAGAATAACGATGAAATATTTCGATATCGTTATAAAAATTATGGGACGAAGTATACAAAATAGGAGTTTACATGAAAGATGCTCCGTAACCACTAAAGTAGGAGAGGCTCACCTAATGGTAGGTAGCTTAACCTGCAGCTACCTTAATTAGAGGCCGGGACCATATCATACAAGTATCAGCAATTTAACAACCCCAACGTAAAGAAAATATTTGATGCGTATTGATAATGATGCGCTAATCGGTACATCACACGAAGCACATTGCCGTTAGCCTGTAACGACTTTATATAAGTAGACTTGTTAGTGGTAGGCGACTTATGTATGAAGACTAGATAACCGGCCGGTTATGATTTTCTCAAGTTTCCTTTGATTGTATGATTATAAGATGTCAACGATGCTCCAACAGGCGGCTGTCACCTGATTAAACAGAAGAGTTTACTGGAAGCACCTGCCATAATTATAGTTATAGTTTGCATTCTGACGTGTTTAAATGTAGAAAGAAGTATATTTGAACTGAGTCGTCCAAAATTACTCTATGAAACATGTAATATATATTCACGACTAGTATTTTGGTCTTAACAGTCATTTGGAGCAAATATTTTTCTAGAGTTAAAGCATACAACAATCATCTTATATCTTATCCAAACATATTGAGCATGAAGCACTGAGTACATGGCAAATATGTAAAGTACAAAACTTCCCCTGTTATTGCTACTTAGCCTACACACTCATTAAACGAAGGAGCGCGCATCATTGGCATAGCCCCTTCCAAATCGAAGTTCGCCTTGGCCTTCATCAACGATGATTTCGCTCTGCTCATGTATAATTTCTTAACATTCGCCCCTTGCTCGCTTAACAATTTGAGCAAACTCCTCTTTGCATTTGCCCTGTAAGGTGAATCCGACGCTATGAACCCGTCGACTAGGTGCAGGTACGCCTCCAAGTCATGACAGCATGCGACATCCGCGTTAGGCTTAAGGTACGGTGACATCCTCGTGTCCAACCTGAGCTCCGCCCCTACATGTGTGTATGCATTCGAAGCCATGTTGTTGTGTAATGCCTCTAGCACGCCGCGCGCCAAGTGTGGTGCCTTGCTCTTAAGGTTATCTCGGAGAACCTCACCCAAGATTATCCCGGGGACCCTAGTGATCACATCTTGTTCATTGACGATCCGTAACACCTTGACTTTATTGCTGTTGATTCGGTCCGCAAAGGCTTGGTTCCCGACCTTGGGCCCGCCAAATGAGAAGACAGCCACCGACGGAGCGGAATCCGAGATGAACGAACGACTCAGCTCGTCGGCCACGAGAACCGCCAAGGCGGCACCGAGGCTATGCCCGGTGATGCTGATGCTGAGAGTCTCTCCCTTGTAGAGATCCATGAGTCGACGGACCTCTTGGACCACTGACTCGGCCAGGCTAGGGATGTGCTCCCCTGGCGTGGCGAACAGGCTCGAGAACCCGCATTCGACCTTCGGCCCATTTTCAGTGTTTTCCTCGCCGGGAATCGGGACGAGGGATGCCCGCAGGTTCTCGGCCCACTCCTGGCAGGTCGAGGTCCCGCGAAGGGCAACCACAATGTCCCTCCGTCCCATCCTGCTAATCTCCTTCTTGTCATCACAGACAGCCACGAACCCGACCCAGCTGGACCGCTGGGTCAACCACCCAAGGTCAGGTGCCACGTCGTCGACCCATCTGGGCAACCCAGTCGACGACGTGGCATACAATCCCTTCGTCACCTTATATGACCTGTCTTGGAGGGACACGTCGTTTACAGACTGTGTTTCTTTGGTGGGGTTCGAGTGGAATGTCTTGTATGCTGCCTGAACGAACTCCCCGTAGCGAATCACCTCCCGTCGGAGGTTAGGGTCCAGTGGGTCGAGGAGCCCGACCCAGTCGTGGCTCCCGTGGTACTCCCGCCACCTGTCCGCTATATAGTCCCTAGGGGAATACTCCTGGTAGGACCTGGACAGGAGGCGTCGGAGCCTGTTAAGGTTCCTCGGAGACATCTCCTCCACCGTTTTCTTAGCCCCTGGCCAGATTCCGGTCAAACTAAGTCCTTCAAAAATATTCCCCTTCCCTTTGCTTTCTTTTCTTCCTACATCAGTGGTTGCGGTGGTGGTGATGGTGGTGGTGGCTGCAGGTGTAGGGACGTTGTTGTCTAGGATGAGTTTTTCGAGATTGGAGAGGCTTGTCTTCGTCTTGGTGGCAGTGACGGTGGCGGAGCAGGAAACAATTGGGCGGAGGCGAAAGCGGGGAGGGGTGGCTGTGACGGCGGAGGTGGGGTTGAGACGAGACCAGCCGCGATAGCTGGAGCTCGCGTGGCTGATTTGGTAGCCGGTGATGCTGTTGAGGTTTGATGGAATTGTGCAACTGATCTGCATCTTTGATTGTTTTGTGGAGTTGATTGATAAATTTCGAATAGCTTAATTAGAGAGATGAAAATTGAAAATTTTGTGTAGGGAGAGAAATGTGAATCGAAGGATTCCGAGAATCAACTTGTGGGGTATATATATATAGAACTATAGAAGTTGGCCGCATCTATCACTCCTTACGGTTCCTAATACAATAAATTAATCAATATGATATTTTATATCTATGTTGAATTTTTGATATAATAATATTTATATCTTGAAAGTTCGTGAGAGAAAAAATAAACAAAGAAAAAAGAGAAAAAAATAATATTGAATTGAATTGATATGATATGATATAAAATAAAAATAATAATGTTTTGATATTTTTTAAAACAAATTCGAATAAAATAATATTATAATTATTATAAGATATTCAAAAAAAATATTACATTTATTACGAAACGAAGGCAGTATAACTCTATGTTCATCTTGGACATGAATTTGTGATGTCATTTTGAAGTCCTTAGTTGTTCTAGATCATTGTTTTAGAGGAAGTAATTAGAATTTATAATACGGATCAAAGGGGCAACTGCTACCCTTGCCCAGCAACACCCCTTATAGAACCAGGTTTTTTTTTTTGTTTTGTGTTTTTTCACTTCTTCCTTTTTTTCCCCTTATTTTCGTATCAGTCGCGACAACGACAACTGTTTGTAATACGGATTAAAGGGGGCAGCAGTATGTCACGGACAAGTTAAAGTGGAGAGGTTGGTTTCAAGAATTCTCTAGAATTCTCCACAAAGTTCATGATTCTCCACACTTTTCTAGAGTTCTCTAGGGTTCTCTAGAATTCTTTAGGATTCTCCGGAATTCTCTAGAATTACCTAGAATTACCTAGAATTACCTAGAATTAGGAAGAGTTTTCTAGAGAATTCCATATAAATATCTTGAAAGGAAGAGTGTAGATTGTCAATCTAGAACTCTCTATATAGTAGTATAAATAGAGGTGAGGCTTTTGACCAAGACATCTCATCTCATCCCATTCTTGCAAACACAAGGATACATTGTAAGCTTCCAAAGTGTTCTTAATACAAAGTTTGTTTACAAGCTCAAAACTCTCTTGCGTTCTCAAGAACCACCTTCGAGTGACGAGTTAGGCTGAACTCGAATGAAGAAGTGAGTAACTTGAGTGCCGCACGGGTTGTAAAACTCTAACTCAGTGACAAGTAGCTGCTCCAACTAGGCAACAACAACCCTCACAGAACCATTTTTTTTTCTTTTTTTTTTTCCCTTGTCTTTGTGTCTATCATAACAGTCAACGGGTTGTCGTTCGCGGCTTTAAGTTGTTTGTAATATGGACTAAGAGAACCAATTTTCTTCTTTTTTTTTTCCTTTATTAAAACCTAAAATAAATTTTCAAAATGAAAGAAAAATACAGAAGTAATTATGTGCCAAAATATTGATTCTATTTTAAATACTTCAAATATATAGTTATAACCAATTTCAATCATGAGAGAGTATCCAAACAATTACAAAAAACAACGGTTGTTGTTTGCATTTTATCTTTTGGAAAATCAAAAAGGTGAAATGGAAAGCATATGCTGAAAGAAAAAGAAGTTATAAAAAATATAAATCATAATAGTTTTTAGGATGAATAAAATTAAAATCTCCAATGGAAAATCAAGTTAAACCTTCCTCCCCAGAAAATTTTTAAATATATTTTACCTCTATTTGTGAAATCACATACACTGGACACCCCATCATAAACTTTGCCATTTAAAAAAATAAAACAAAATAGCCCCTCTCATCCATTATTGGCTTTCACGCATCTTTCTCATTCTCAAACCTAAACCACTTCTTCAAACATGAAATTGGATTTTGTTCTTCTCCTCCTCCCATCACTGATTCCTTCCTTCTCCTCCCCCAATCGGTTAGTGCATCCCAAGACCTGCTTGTGAAAATGGGTGTTTTGAGATCATGTGGATGTACAAGTCGGGGTCTGGATTCCGGAGAAGACGAGGACTTTGTAGGCCCTTCTAGTGTAACTTTAGTAGATACAAACTCGAATAGAGAGTGTGTAAACCCATACAGAAATTGTATATGCCCCATGGAAATAAAGAATTGATTTGTATCTTTAGTTAATGTACAATACCAATAAGCAGGCATCGTCATGTCCATGTTCATTGTCCATGGATTCAGCGCTATTGGCTTGTTTCTTTTGTTGTTTTCTTGTGTATTTATTTCGAGCCCAGCACAGAGATGGAGAATTTGGCTTTGATTCTCTGTTTTTTTAGTGGGGCATTTCGTCGAACATGTTATGTGCGATTAGGGTTTGACGGTTTTGCCGCTGTTTTTGGTGGGTTTGGGATTGATGGGTGTTTTTTTTTTTTAGTTGAGAGATGGTTTACAGGAATATGCGAGGATTTTGGTGGTTGGGGCTTGTGGGTTGAGATACGAGTTGTTGAAGGACTTGGCTTTGTAAGGGTTTAAGAATTTGGAGGTTATTGATATAGATCGGATCGAGGTGTCGGAGTTCAATCGACAATTGCTGTTCAGGTTTGTATGATATTCCCAGAATTGAAGACGAGTACAGTCACGTGGTTCAGATTGTAATCGAAGAAGAAGAAAGTAAAACAAAGAAAACCAGAGGAAATATGAGCGAGAAATCTAGAGAACCGAAAGAACCCGATCTAACTCGATTACCAAGTCTCTCATTCTCGATTACCAAGTCTCCCATTCGGTTGGAGTTAGGTAACGACGAGCGGTTCACTTTGCGGTTGTCGAAGAAGCGAAGGAAGCAGGTGGCGGCGAAGGCGAAGCTTAAGAGAACTATCAGCATGCCACGGTTGTCTAGTTGCCGACAAGTGTTTAGAGATAGGAGTTTCGATCGGACTACTTTAATGTAAAACCATGAAACCTTTTGTTTTGGTACGGTTTGATTATGTTAAACATTTTACTTTTGATTTGTAAATTTTTTTGTATTAACATAATACTACAACATATGCTTCGTATACTATTTTTTTCAAATACTTATACTACAAAAGTGTTACAATGTCTAAAGTTAGGTGCACTATTTTTTGCTATAATTTTGTATTGATGTACTGTAATGTCTTTTATTTTTGTATATATACATCATAAAACATAATGTGTTCGACAACGAATATGTATACTGCATGGCGATGAATGTGAATCTCCAACGGATGAACATGTAGAACAATTGATGCTTTATAAACTATAATGTTGTCATGATATACTATAATTTTTTGTTACATCTACCACAGTTGTGTTTCATGTATTGTCATACTTGTTATATGTATTACTATATGAATGAATGATTTCAATGATAAATAATTATACACATCATGTTTTATTTGCTGCAATATTAATGAATTATTATCCTAAGCAAACTACAATGAATTTCTTATATATCCCTTTTACCTCTTTCTTGATGTTATAGAAAGTTTATCAACTATTAGCGAATCTTTAGAAAAGTTCATGAGAGAACTAGCCTAACTTTATAATTCCTCAAGAGCATTGTGCTCTTAATATATAGAATATTAAGTTTGTGCTCTTATATGTGGAATCGCTCAAGAGGTTGAGTTTTATATATTCATGTTATATTCTATTAGTGATAAGTTAAACATAATTAGATATAGATAATTATATCTACCTAAGAGATAAATATATCTATCTATTTACTGAAATATAATTTTCTTAAACAACTTGTTTTATTATGAGATACTTCATCATATATTATATCTACTATAATTTTTTGTTATATATAGTGCAACAGTTGTGTTTCATGTATTGTAATATTGGTTATAGGTACTACTATATGGATGAATGAATTCGATGATAAATTATTATACACACATCATGTTTCATTTGTTGCAATATTGATGAATTATTGTTTTAAATAAACTACAACGAATTGCATATGTCTCCTTTTCACCTCTTCTTGAAGTTATGTAAAGGTTGACAACTATTAGTGAATCTTTGCAAGTGTTCATAAAAGAACTAGTTAGGTATACTATTCTTTTATAATGAGATACTCTATCATATGTTAGGTATACTATTCTTTTTAGTATATATATATATTGCAAATACATGTCCATGTACTCAAAATAAATAACACTAACCCTAACCCTAAACCCTATACCTTGAAACCCTATGCCCTGAAACTTTAAAAAATACATAAAAGGATGTACAATGTGCTTCTCTTGACATTGAAGATTCTATTGAAACTCTATGCCCTAAACACTATGCCCTGAAGCCCAATGCCCTGCAAATCCTCTATGATTCTCTATTGAAACCCCTCTATCTGATACTCTAACCCATCACATCTTCTCCTTCTCTATCATCTCCCCATCTCTTTCTTTTTGGATCTGATACCAGTCTTGCTTTCATTTTGGATCTCCTACTTCTCTTTCTTTTTGGATCTCCTCCTTCTCTAACATCTCCTTCTTCACCACCATCTTCCCCAAAATCCACATATTGTTCTTCAGCGGTGGTCGTCTAAACCTATATTAAATCCTAAAATTTATCCTAAAATATTGTTCTTGTTGCAAGGTACCACCCATTCAAATTGTTAGATCAAATAAAAGCACGACAGACATATTGTTCTTTAAGTGCGAAGATTGTGGTTACTTCAAGTGGTGCTAACCAAATGTTGAAAAAGATTTGATTGTTGTTGGGATATATTCATATAATATTGAAGGTGTTGTTGGAGAGGAAAATCTATGCAACTGTTGTTGTTCTTGTATCAGAATCGCTGAGCGATTATAAAACTTAGAGATTGTTGCTAGGATTCTAAAGCTCATGACAGTTTCAACGGTGATATTTGGGGTTTTAGGGCTCCTATTAGGTGATTCGATCATGGGTTTGGTCCTGTAACATATTCTATGGCTCCTTGTTTTGTATCGTGTGCTAGGTCCTTGTTAGGTCCTGTAACATTTTCGATCGTGTATTTGCATTATGTAACCTTTTCTTGAAATGGAATAGACTTCTATGTGCTATACCAATCAGTTTATGTACTGTGTATACATCTCTATATACATAACATACTTGTGTCTATATTGTACATATACATGTCTATATACTTGAAAGTCCCGAGATAGCTTGCTGTGAGACTAGATAGGGATGAATAGTATCTTTTTTCGAGCTTTACTGTCAAACTAATAAAGGTTAGTTAAATACACTACAAAAAAACTGCTTTTTAGCTACGGAAAATTTTAGTTACGGAAAAAATCCGTCGCAAAAACATATATTTTAGCGACGGATCCGTAGCTAA